>CM047879.1:20602604-20626400 GCA_026212405.1 Petrea volubilis | reverse complement strand
TTAAATTAAAATTTAGTGGAGGCTACAGTTTCAAGTCTGCTAATAATATTAGTTTTCTCTCTGTTCCTGCATTGCAAACCCTGTTCTGTTGAATGCATGTAAACATATAACTATAACGATGATTACACATGATTAAAGAATAAGAATATTGTTTGAATTAATCAGCAATTTGAGTTCAATCTAGAAAATAGTCGAAAACTCCAGTCCAGCTACTTAAATGTTGTCGTAATTCGACTTCTAGTGTCTTTGTCATGGTAGATTTGTAGCATTGAGCAAATTTTCACTTTTCATCCTTTTTATTTAGTTCTTGTCTAGTCGTCGTCGTCGTCATATATCTCCTGTATGGTTTTGTGGGGGTTGGTTAGAGAGAAGTTTAATGTGTTTTATGACCTATCTTGGTTCGGATATCGATAACTGAGTACCTATGCTGCCAATTTGCATTTATATTAGACTTTCTATTGGTTCAGAATCCTTCTCAAGAGGGCATATTACACATTTTCTGAAGTGATATATTTTGGTTTTCATAGACTTTCCCCAGCTAGACTTTAAATTCTCTTGGTGCATTGACTTAATTGTCAAGTATTTGCTGAAGTAGGTGTAGCGCTGTGGCTATAATTTGACAAAACTGACTATTATAGCTATAAAAATTGGCTTAGGCATACATGTTTATAGTATAGCTAGGTGTCTCTGTACCACATGCAAAGATGTCGTATATTGCCAACATAATGAAAAGAAGTAACTTTTTTGCATTAAGATAAAAACAAAAACAAAAAGAAAAAAAAAGCAAACAATAAGGTAGTCAGCAGTATTTCTGCGCATACTATTAAAATTAAGGTGTTAATTGTTAAATATCATAAAATAATAGAGTAAGATTATTTTTAAACATCAATTACTGATGATTAGCCTAGTTAGTGCCACATTTTGAGAATTAGTGTAAGTTTCTTTTCCACTATTAAATAGAATAATAGATCTTGGTATTGGTTCATTTCTTTTTAGTCAAAATACTGCAAAACATGTCCGTAAATTAAAAAAAAAATATGTTACGAGCGTTGAGAGAGAGAGAGAGAGAGAGAGAGAGAGAGAGCACACGCGTATCGAGCGCAGGAAGTCGTCGGTGGGGCGTAAGAAGACAAAGAGCATTTATTTATTTATTTATGTATTTTAATTCCAAAGGTACAATATTGTAAGTGTTGACTTTCTGACAGCATTAATATATGCATCCTTGTCTTCTGAATATTCTTAAGAATTTATTTATTATAGAAAAGGCAGATCGATTTTGGAGAAATACCGTATTAAAATAATACTACTTGGCCAAGTTGCCATTTTTATTTATTTATTAATGTCAACTCTTTTTCTAAGAGCGTATTTATCTTGAAATGCAAGAAGTTATTATTCTACATTCAAACAAATCAAATAAATTAACTATCTCTAAGAAACCATTTGTGGAAACTTTGGGCTCCTACAATTATTTTTAGGTATTTACAAATAAGAGATTAATCAAATTTAAAAATTTATAATCAGGGATTAAAAATTTATCAAATTATTAAAGAGCAATAACTTTAAGATGTTTATAGATAAAGAATCAATAAACTTTTTAAAATTACAAAAAAAAAATTAATTGTAATGTAAAAATTAAATTTATGTTGGTTACCACTATTTTTTTTATACAACAAATTGTACATTTTCTTTTTCATGTGTCACTTATTCGTTAGTCTTGTTTTGAATTACTTATTACTTAGTCTTAATAAAATATTTATTATAAATTAATTCAAATAGTAGCAAAATAACCAATTGCACGCGGAATATGTATTTCGTGGGTCAAAAATAATGGTAACTGGTAATCAAAATAAGTTTAATTTATACATTAAAGTATCTTTTTGATAATTTAAAAAGTTTATTAACTCCTTATCTCTAAATTTCTAAATTTGATTTCCTCTTTATTTATTTTAAAACATTCTAATTCCTTAATCATATTTTTGTTAATTTAATTAGGTCCTTATCTCTAAATACCTAAAAGTTATTACCTCTTTATTAATTTTAAAACTTTCCAATCCCTTATTCACAATTTTTCCAAACAAATATCTATATTGTTCTTATTATAGCAATATTTACGTTTGATACATTTTTTCATTTTCTTTCCTTGATGGATATAGAGATAATATACATAAAATTACTATATGGAGAAGAAAAGAATAGCTAAGAAGCATGCAAGAATCGTAAAATATTTCTATCTATGCATCTACAGACTATATATGTGTGTGTGTGTGTGTGTGTGTGAGTGTGTCCGCGCGCGCGCGTGTAATATGTGTAATGTATATCCGGAGAGAAAGTGAGCAATTCAATTGTGATACTCAGATCTGCAAAATCCCCTCACATAAATCTTCTTCCTCCGCTGAAATGATGTAGAAAAATTGATGAAATTATAGTGTTTAGCCGTTGATTTCATTTCATGTGCTTTTTCCTTATGGATGATGATGGAGGAGAATTTTTCCACAGAGGAATGGTTGGATCATCGTCAACGCCGAGGAGAACAGTGGCCATTTCAACTCCGCCTTCCTCCGCCGCCGTCGGCGTAGGCGTCAACGGTGGTGCCAATTACATAACACACACCGTCTCGAAATTCGATACCCTTGCCGGCGTCGCGATTAAATACGGCGTGGAGGTAGAGATGGACAGTGTTTTTCTTGATTAGTTTACATAATTTCTCCCTTTCCTGCAATTTCTTTTTTTTTTTTTGGGGGGGGGGGGTGGGGTGGGGTGGGGGGTGCGGGTGTGGTTCCAAAATCGATGTTAGGTTCTTCGATTTTCTTGTCAATTTATTCTGTCATATTGCGTTGCTTGTGTTGTTCCGTGTGTTTTTTGTAGTTATTTGATGGGGAAGAAAGCAAAAGGGAAAAACAGCTAATGTTGGGGGTCTATTTTCTTAGTTTTTTGCGGGGGAACGCACATTAGATGTTTAGTAGTTTGCGCTCCAATGTTGTGTTCATGAGATTTTAGAATACAAGATATTGAAACTTGGCAAGGTACAATTGTTGTAATAAGAAGTGTGGTGTTGGTTTTGTGTACTTTAGCCTCCAACTCTTCTGCTTTTTGATTGTACGTTACATGTTTATGTTGCTATCTCTACATATAAATTTTTCGATTGAACTATGAGGTTTAGTGTGCTTTAGCCTTCAACTCTTCCACTGTTTTATTGTATATTACATGTTTGTGTTGCTTATTCTACATTTAAATTTTTTGCTTTTAACTGTGAGGTAGCTGTGCTCTTGTATACATGACTATGTGTATAATTTGGTTTGGGATGTGTTAGGTGGCGGATATAAAGAGACTAAATGGGTTGGTGACGGATCTCCAAATGTTTGCTCTTAAGACACTCCAAATACCAATTCCAGGGAGGCACCCCCCTTCCCCCAGAGTGTCCAATGGTCACAACAGCGCTCCACGGTACTTGTGTTTTCATTCCCATGTCTACTATGTCCATTTCAGCACACACATTCCCATACAAGAAGTTCATCATTAAATGGACTTTTTTGTGCAAGATATTTCTGATATTTGCTATCCTTAACAAAATGCCCAATTTCTGTTGGAGGCCTATTTGTGAGATTTACATTTACATCGTGTTACATTCAGTTCTTTTTTACCCAAATATATATAAGGTCTTTTGTCCTAATGTCTTTTTGTTGAAACTCAGCTCTGGATGTCAGAATCCTTGCATCTCCCTAGCCCCCGAAAATTTAGAATAACAATAACTCAAGAGATCATGAAGTGGCTTATTTTGATACCCACTTGCAGGCCGAGAAGCTCTCAGCAGACTCCCTTAATCCGTAGGCACTCTGATTTGTTTGATGCATTTCCATCACTGAGATTGAAACTTTTTTCTGAAGAGAGAACTTATTCTGATCTTGGATCAGCTGAACGAAAAAGTGCGACAGAAGGTTTTGAAATGTCTGTGTACCGAAAAGGGGGAGCTAATCATGTAGGAAATGGGACATTCTCCAAATCTTTACCTAGTTCGAACCCGCTATTGGGTCAACATAGAAAATCAAAAAGTACAGCTAATTTTTTGGGATCAGAGAATGGCTTTCCCTCCGACCAGCTTTTATCGCAAGAAGCTGAAAGTGACAACTCGGATAAATGGTTTGAGAAATTGGTGAGGCGGTGCCAAAAGTCTGAGGCTGACTTCACTCCGCGCACCCCAGAAAAGCTTTTGAAGGAGGATAACACTAGTAGTGTTCCAGTTTCAGCAATTACAGGCAAAGGCTTGGCTCTCAGGCCCAAGTCAGTAAGCCGAACTTCCTCTGGAGCAGTCAATGGTGAGGCAGGAGAGCTTAACCCAATGCCTATAGGTTTGGGGGATTCTGTCCTGACCGACAGCAGGAATGGGGTACGAAAGTCGTCAAGCACATCAAATTTGCAGGATGCAGATTGTGGAGCATTGTCATCCATATGGCCTACATATAAGTGGAGTCTGAAGCCAGATTTTCAGGCTCTTTCTACTGCAGCAGCCCTTACTAGACCCATCTTTGATGGCCTACCTAAGCCCTCTATCCGAAAAAACAAAACAGCAGTTGATTAGGTTAATCCTTTAGATATCATTTGTTTTTTCTTTTTCAAAATCACAGAAGCATTCATTTAGTGAGAAAAGAATAAAACATTTACGATTACCGGATAACTCTATTCGTTTTAGTTGTCGCTGAAATGATAACTTACTCACAATTTGTGAGGATTGAAGTTATTATGTAGTAGAAGTTCATGGCTTGGCCGAGTTTGTTTTTGTGCTCTCTTAGAGAATTGCCAGAGCATGTACATGCGTGGTGGGAACCTTTCATAGGAAATGTATACTACAGTCTACAGGGAAAAATGTTTGTTTTGGTTAGAGAGAGGAAGAGGAAATTTTTATACATGTATTTACATATCAATTTATATTTTTGCTTTACATTATATGTTACCATTTCATTACACGCCACTTCGTTAATTAATGTATGAGAGTGCTATTGGGGTGTATTTGCAAGTACTTCTACTTTTGGAGAAGTAGCATCTGTAGAAAAAGTTGAAAAGAAAATTGAATTATAAAAACTACAAGTTGAAAAAAGAAAAAAAAGTCTCAAAATTGCTTTTAATTTTTAGCTTTCCTTTTGGAACAGATTCAGTGATACAAAACACACGTTCCAAAAGCACTTTTTTCTGTTGAATGCAATTTGCAAACCCCACTTTAGGGTGGGTGATCCATGTGCAATTTGCTGTAAGTTGGTAATTATATTTCTTTTCCTTAGATGTATCTAAATGCGTGTGAGTTTTCAAAAGAAAAGTTGAAGTCAGAAGTCAATTGAGAGAATCTTTTCAACTCCAATTGACACCGTTTGGATTGGTTTATAAATAAATTACTTTTTGAATTGTGCTTTTTATAATAGAATTTTTTTTTTTAAAAAAATTAAACAGATTTGCGTTTGGATACAATAGTTAAAAGTACTTTAAAAGGTGTTTTTATTTAAAGCTACTCCGGGGTAGCTTTTAAAAAAAAAGCCTTTTTTGACTTTTTTTCTGACTTCTGCTTTTTTTAAAAAGCTCATCCAAACAAATATTTTTTGTTTGAAGTGCTTTTTTTAAAAAAATAATAATTTTTTTTTTCTGAAAAAAGCCCATCTAAACGGGCTCTTAATGTCCCTAATAGGCAATAGCACATGGAAATTTTCTTGTGGAGTAGTTATAAAATAGGGTAAGAATTGGAAAACTATAAATACATAGTTTAATAAACAGTGATGTACTTATTAGATTAAGAGCCCATTTGGATGAACTTTTTTTCAAGAAAAAACACTTATTTTTTTTTAAAAAAAAGCACTTCGAAGAAAAAAAATTCCGTTTTGATGGGCTTTTGAAAAAAAACATAAGTTAGAAAAAAAGCCAAAAGAGGCCTTTTTTCATAAGCTACCTTAGAGTAGTTTCAAATAAAAGCACATTGTAATGCACTTTTTATTACTATATCCAAATACCAAACTACTTGGCTTTAAAAAAAAATTCTGTTATAAAAAGCATCATTCAAGAAGTGCTTTTTTTTAAGTCCATCCAAATGGGCCAAAATATTGCTTAATTCCATCAATATTGATAACACATTGTAGTAGGCATTGAGGAAAATTCTTGCCTATACTCGGTTTGACCGAACCAAACCAATCATATAATAAGGGTTAATACACTTTCTATATGATTGACCACTCTTCATAAACTGTACACAAATCACATAACAAATGTAAAATACTCATTATGTAATTAATTTCGATGTGGCCCGAACCCAATGCATGCAAAAATTTCCCATGAATAACACCCACCGCCCCTACAGTTCGGCAAAATTATGAAAATTCCCCTACCTTTTAAAGCATTATAATGAGGCCCCTAGCTTTTACCCCCTATTCCCTAATGGTACATTAAACAGAATGGATGGAAATTCAGAAATACCCTTTTGATATTTTTCCAAAAAAATAAAATGAAAGAACCTAAAAATGTAACTTTTCAAAAATACCCCTTGTCAAACCATATGTCTTGGAAGAACCCTTTTCTCCGCATCGATCATCTTCTCCGATCTCTTCATTGGTGTCGCTCCTCCAGGCACTGGTGGCACCATTGGGTTCGCCCCTCTCGCTTTTCAATTATACTTGTACTTTCTTTTTTTTGATGGAAAAAATTATTCACCATCAAAAATATGTAGTTTTTCATACTTTGTTATATATATATATATATATATATATATATATTTCATCGATTGCCATCCAAATTTCACATTTTTTACAAAATACCATTCAAGTTCAAATCCCAACGGAATATTCCGCTAAAACTCCGTCACATGACTAGTATGTGAGTTGGTTAAGGAACATAATCGTCTTTTTATATAAGTCAACTTTCCGCCGAAATTCCATCATCTTTTTATATAAGTCAATTTTCCCTTGAGATTCTCTCACATGACTAGCATGTGAGTTTTTTAAGGACATGGTCATCTTTTTATACAAGATCCGCTCAAAAAACATGGCCAAATTGCAGGCAATGGGGTTCAAACGTGAGTGAGCTAAAGGCTGTTAAACCACTCAGCCAACTGTGTTCATTTTTAAGAATTGTGACGTATTAATATATTTATAAAATTTATTAAAACTTGCTAATTTAATTATTTTTAAATATGAATGGGATTAAAGAAAATTAAATTAATTTTAAAACGAAATGGGAAAGAATTAGTTTTTTTAAAAAAAATTGATCTTGTTAATTTAATTAGTTTTAAAAAATGTGATAAAATTGTTAAAAAAAATTAATTTAATCTTGCTAATTTTATTAATTTTCAAATGAAATATGGTTAAAGAATTAATTTTAAAAATAAGCTTCATCAATTTCTTTTTTTTTTTTTTGAAAAACCCCGGATGACAATTATTTTTTTTAAAAAAAAATCAATCTTGTTAATGTTAATTAATTCTAAAAAGAAATGGGATAAAAATTATGTTTTAAAAGAATAATTTTTTAACAATTTTTTTATCCTATTTATTCTCAAAATTCTAGCTATTTGATATTTGTAATTTATTTTTTCATTGTTAATTTTATGGTTTTAAACTTTGACATTAGAATGAGTTTCCTCACATTTTATTCAAACAAAACTAACTCGAGATCCTTTAATATATTAAATTTATGGACAATTAATATTGTGGATTTTGTGCAGTCATGTCCACAATTAATATGCGACAAATGTACTATCTTTAAGAATGTAATTAAATATGAAATTTTTGGTTTTTGTGTGATCAAGCTTTTCACTTTGAATCTTAGTGAATGCTACTCATGTCTCTTTTTTGACTTGAATTCTAGAATCTTGAATTTCCATAACTGATTCTAAATAATGTATATATTACGTTAATTGTAGGTGATATATATTACAAAGAGATTCGACCAAATGAATAACTGAAATCTATATATAGCAATATTTTAACATAATTAATTGAAATGAGATGATATAAAGATTAAAATCATTCGTTCTGAACAAATTAATTTAGAAATAGAAAAAAAAAATGTAAAGATCAACAATTACATAGAAAACTATGTTTTTAATAAATAAGGTTCGAGCACAAAAAAGAAAGATAAATAAATAAAAAAAATTAGCAAACTTGGCCATTGATCTTGCACCTATAAATATAGTGTTATTTACCAAATTGACTTAAGTTTTCGTTATACACGTTGCTACATCCCACCAAAAAAAAAAAAAAAAACCGGAAAAAAGAAAATGTATATTGATAAGGGAATTGTTATTGGTACTCCAAAATTATTATCGGCATTCAATTTTTATTTCTTTTGTTGATAAATTGATTAAAATGACTATATATTTTAAAATGTGATTGGAAACAATTTACTCCCTCAGCTAATTTTTTTTTCTTTGACAAGTACTCCTTATATCAACTATTTACTATGTCTCATTTACTGCCCTAAATTATCAAATGATGATACTTACCTTGCCCAACTAACAAATTGGTCAAATTTGCCCTCATAACACTTCCATTTATACAATTTTAATTTTTTTCTTAGTATTCTAAATTCAACTTCAAATCCTTTATTATTTAAAAAATATATTTTTTTTTAATTTTAAAAATAATTTATAGTTTAAGAAATAAAACTAAATTAATAAATTATTGTGATAATACCTACAAATTAAATACAAAAAACTATTATAGTTCTTTAACTTAATAAATTTATATAATATAAATTGTAAGTAAAGTTAGACTATGTTCAATAAAAGTGTATAAATATTTTTTAATTATAATTTAAATATTTTTTTAAATTAAATTATGATATATTTAAATAAATATAAATTCTTTAAAAAAAATGATTACACCAATTTGTTTTGAAAAAAAATGCAAATTGAAATAATTAATGAAAATAATATTATTATATAAATTTAAAAGTGTCTAAAGTTTGCTTTTTATTGAAGAGTAAATAACATGATTTTGAGTTAAAACATATTTAAAATAAAATTTAGATTATAAAATCGGTACATACATACATTTGCATAGATTTAAGGGTTCTTTTATCGAAATATATAATTGATGGGGATTGGGGATGGGAGGGGGTGAGTGTTAATTTATTAGTTTATAGAGGTAAATGATATTTAGTATATTATTAAGGGGTAAAGTGTATTTAATTCTACATTTTAGTCAATTTATCAATAAAAGAAATAAGAATGAGGTGCTAATAACAATTTTGGAGTGTTAATAACAATTCCCTATTGATAAAATGAATAAAAATAAAATCATAACTTCGATTAAAATGGAGATGCAGGGTATCAATCCCCGTGCCTCCCGCACGCTAAGCAAACGCTCTATCATTTCAGCTACATCCTCAACACTTAGGTTAAAATCTTCCCAAAATGTTATTTATATATTGCCAAAAGTAACAAAGCAACGAATTGCTATTAGCTATAAGTGATTCAAACTGCGGTATATATTATGTTAGTTGTAGGTGGTATATTTGGCATGATTCACAAATTTTTTTGACTAAATAAATAAATGAAATATATACACCTCAACTTAACATAAATTGCAACATTTTACAAAAATAAGATGATATGAAGGATAAAAGCTTATCGTTCTAAAGAAATAGATCTAGAAAAGGGAAAACGTAAATATCAACAATTATTAAAGAAAATATACTGATAAATAAGGTTCAATTTTTAAAAAAAAAAATCAGTTATTAACAAATTTGGCCGTAACTAATCATGTACCTGTAAGCAAAAAATATGAATGTAAATATAGTATTATACACCGAGCATTGAATTAATTTTTCATTATACATATTTTTATATCAGAGAAGTATTAAAGTATAAGCACAAACAAAATGGAGATGCAGGGTATCAATCTGCATGCCTCTTGCATGCTAAGCAAGCACTCTACCATTTGAACTACATCTCTAATACAAGGAAAAAAAAAAATTTATATATTGGCAAAAGTACCAAACATAGGTTAAGATAAAAAATAAACCTTGAATTATAATAAATACTTCTTATCTAATGCTGAAGATATTCCTTTACCTAAATTTATAGTAATTTATCATTTTAATTTATTTGGATTTTAAGAATTCTTAAGTATTATAAGTGATCCAAAATAATGCATATATTATGTTTTTTAGGGTGAATTACATTTACCATCACTAAAGTTTGGTGAAATTACAAAAAATATCCCCACCTATAGAAAAATATCATTACCCCCGTAATGTTATGTACCATCTAACAATTGCAACTACCGTTAGTTTGATCGACAACGACTGTTGGTTACTTCTATGAACTTTTGAAAATATCCTTAGGGGTGTTTTCGTTACTATGTATCATAGTTTTGGGTACTATATTGTAATTTATTAAAACTATAGTTGGTTAAATATAATATTCATGTTATTTTTTTCAAACTTGTTGATTAAAGCCGTTGGTGGATGGCGTGTAAATTTACCAAATTATTAGATTTTAACTTGTGTGTTCAAGAAATGTGAGATTTTACTTATATAGTGCACGATCTACTGATAAAATATAAGATCCAAATTTTAGCAATAAAACTAGAAACCTATATGAACACCTCAAAACGCAACAAATGAATACCAAAATTAAAGTATAATTTTAATTCATGCCGTAAAACTTACTATTTACTTATAAAAACATAAAATATACACTGCTTAAAATGATTATCAAACAAGTGAGGGGTAATGGTAATTTTTTATGTGTGAGGGTATTTTTTATAATTTCATCATACCTCATGGTAATAATTATAATTTGTCATAATTTGAATGAGGACAAAAATGACCTTTCTCGATTGCGTCACACTTAACATTGACCCTCTCAAATTAGGGGGGTAATGGTAATTCCTAAACATGGGTGTGATTTTTTATAATTTTACTATACCTTAAGGGTGGTAATTATAATTTGGCCCTTTTTTTAATATACAATTCACTCGAAATACCCTATAAGAATTTCAATCAATGTTGGGTAAGTACAGTAAGAAGGTATTTCACTCCTCACGAACTAAAACTGATGGGCCTGATTGTGCATCAACGTGGTTTACATCAAGCTGATTCACTATCATCATATCTTTTTATCCTTTGTGCGGAGGGGTTATCCTTTGTGCTCAACAGAACCAAGCTTAGCCTCATAAACTTCAGTGACAAATCACACACTATAAATTTAAATTCCGTGACAGATTTAGTTTATAACAATTCCGTTACTAATTAAACTCCTTGTCACTGATTATTTTTTTAGTTCTATTTACATTGAATTATGTTACTAATCCATCACAAATATCTAAAATATGTGACGAAATCTCTTCATCACAAAATTTTTATTAGTGAAAGGGGTGCTTTCTTATAGTGATTCCAATCCAAGCCATTATTGGAGGAGTATCACGGCATAAAAGATTTATTAATAAGTGGCTGTCGTTGGTGTGTGGGGGTGGAAACTTCTATTAACATTTGGCAAGCTGCTTGGCTATCGGATATGGCGAATCCATACGAAACTATAACCTGACCCAATGATTAAACAGAGATAGTTGTGAAGGACCTCTTTATTATAGGCACTCAAATGTGGGATTATCCCAAATTGGCGTCTATTTTCAAAGGACGAGATCGTTCTCTTAGTACATCCATACCCCTCGGTTGTCGAAATAAAGAGAATTGTATTTCTTGGTGTCCCGACAGAAAAGGTATTTATTCGGTTAAATCTATTTATTGCTTGCTTCCATAAAATGATAATGTGCATATTTTGATATGTTTCATATCTTATTTTCACTCATTTTGATTGCTTAAAATGTAAATTTCACCATAATATTATGTTTTGATCGATTTAAGATAAAAAAAAAATGGTGAAAAAAGCTTGAAAGACATTCAATTGAAGCGAATTGATGAATATGTTTTTGTGAGAAGAAAATAAAAGCAACAAAAAAGGTGATTATTCGCAAAACATTACAACAGGGTCAAGAAATAGGCATTGTAACACGAGTGCCTTCGTGATAAAGGCGTGACCATGCCTTATAGGAGGTGCAAAACTGAAAATAAGCAATAAAACAAGAGGGCACCTTCGATAAGGCGTGCTCACTCCTTGAGCTATAAGCATACACGAACTTAGCCATCTTTTTTCCGTTTTCAGCACAAATCTTGTCTAACAAGGTTTCTACTTCCTTCAGGACTTTACTATAGGGTTAGGGAGTCTTATATATACATCTATTAGCCTTGATTTTCAGACTCAAAATTCATCTTTAGTCTTAGTTTTACTTTAAAAATTTCCAACACTTTTATTATTTTTCTTTGACTCTTTATCCATGACCCTTCGTGGTTAAACTTTTTTTTTTTTTATCTGTTAAAGGTTAATTCAAGTTAAACGTTCTTCGCAAGGATTGTGAGATCTGAGCCACTTTATTTGTTTCTTTATATGAGATATTTTTCTATTTTTCTGTGCTCCTTCGAAAAAACCACATCGCTTAATGCTATTTTATTATTTGTGCAATTAAGACATGTTGTTCAATTGATAAAATTGCATATATTTAGTTAGTATGATCAAATCCACAATTGCTTAATTAAACCAACACAAATGAAATGTAGCATAATTTGATTGGATAGAAGTGTTTTAATTATGTTATGAAAAATATACAATCTAATTTTTATGAATTATGTTATGAAAAATATACAATATAATTTTTAAGAATCACGTTTATAGATTTGATGACTAGGATCGGATCTTTCTAGTTTGTAAGGTTGTTGATGGGTTAAATCCTACAATTTAATTGGGGTTATTTGTGACGCCCCGTCCCATATCGAACAGTATTGAAAGGTTAAGTAACTTTTAAGCTTTGGCCAAAGAACTCAAGAGTATTCATTGGGTATCCCTTTTGGGCAACTTGTTCGTAACCCAAATTCAGGACCTACTTGGTGAGTTCGAAGGCAACTCTCGCGTCCAACAAAGGCATGACATTATTCAATAATTTGGGATTAATCATGTCATTTGTGTCTTTCATCTATTATTACAAAAAGATGAGGTTGGAGGGGTTCTTTGAAAACTATAACTGGTCAATTGCATGAAATAAGAAGGTATCCTTAATAAATCGATCATCAATTCCTAAAAACGTTGAGCAAAGAATTACAATTGGTTGAATTTTAATCATAGTGATTTATTTCTATTTTATTTTATACTTTATTTTATTATTTTTCATTAAAACCCCCAATCTTTATTTTTATTTATTAACCACTTAATTGTCTTTGGAATTTATCAAAAGTTATTTTTTATGAGATCAATCTTGCTCACTCTATTTACAATTAACTTTGTGTTTAGAAGAATAAAAATTATTTTTGGTGGACTTTGACACCCATCATCAAATCACTAGAATCATGATCATGTATTTGAAGGGATGTCGTATCAGCTTTGGAGCCTTCATGTTCCTCCTAAAGTCAAGAATTTCATGTGAAGAACCATTACAGATTGATTACCCACGAAATTCAATTTGAACCGTAGACATCTCCCAATAGAGCCCTACTATACTTTGTGTGGGGAAGACCAAAAGACTACTATGCACATTCTGTTGAAGTGTAGCTTGGCACAACATGCATGTTGGGATGCATCTGTCTCCAGGTTCAATGTCTCTGCTTTGTGTAGGGAAGATCAGAAGACTACTATGCAGTATGCACATTCAGTTGAAATGTAGCTTGGCACAAACATGTTGGGATGCGTCTGTCTTCAGGTTCAATGTCTCGGCTTTGGAAGAGTTTTATGTTTGGGCTCAAGATGTATTTCAGAATTTTACAAATAATGAGTTGGCAAGAATCTCAATTCTCCATCGGTCTATATGGCGTGAGAGGAATAATAAATTTTGGAATGGACAGCAGTGGCAGGCAAAGCAGATTGTGCTTGGAGCAGATTCGTTCTTGGAGCAGTGGTGACCAGCTCAGACAGTTAAGAAGAAGGGTCAAGTTGTGAGGCAAGAACACTTTGGTTCATGCGAAAAGCCACCAGTTGGGGTCATCAAAGTGAACTGTGATGTAACCTCGTTTATGGAAGAGTGAAAACAGGCTTTGGCTTTATTGCTTCGGATCATTTTGGATCTTTTATTGCAGCACTTTGTTTGTCAGCAGGGACGGAGCAAAGAATTTGATTGAGGGGAGGGGGAGCAAAATCTTTCAAGATCATCAGGTATTAAAATGTATAAATATAAAGTTATATATAACATTAACATATAAAATAACAAAAGTTATCATATTTATGCGTATATGACCAATTAAAAGTGCTACAATCAAAATAATATATAAGAAATGATACTGAAAAAAATAACAAGATATTCTCTGTTTCAAAAGAAATAAATATAGTGGATAATGAATTGCTTTAAAAAATACTTAACAAAGAAATTTTTAACAATAATAAATAAAATTGAAGATCCACATATTGATATATAATCAAAACTCAAAAAGTATTAAAATAGATTTTTTTTTTCTCTCTTTGTTCTCATAATTAGAAAATATATTCAAAACTCAAAAAATATCTTTAATTTTTTTCCGCCATCACATTCACCAAATCACTCCCAATTAAATATGAAGTTTCAAATTAGTAAGATTTATTCAAGTTTAATAACCCAACAAATTAATATTAAAACTCATTAAGTTTAATATTGAACAACTATCAAGATTCATACCAACAATCCAAAGATTCAAATCTCTATATAAAAATCAAGTACACAAACAATAATAATAAATAAATGTATAAATTCCAAAATTAGTACACAATACCTTCTTGTACGTTGCTTTCGAAGAAAAGTTGAATATTGTAGGGTTTGTGAGAAAAGAAAAATTATAACATGATTTTTTTGTGTTTTAATTGGGATAGAAGAAAGAAGTAAAATTTAATAGAATTTTTAATATTTTAATTGAAGAGAATAAGGAAAATGAGAGGAAAAACAAAGAGAGAGAATTTAATTATTATGGTAAATGAGATTAAGTAAGAATAAATCACTAAAAATAAAATAGAGTAGAGAAAATTAAAAATTTTATTATGTAACTTATATAAAAGTCAAAATTTTATTTTAGGGGTGGCGCAATTTTGAAATTCTAATAAATATATATATATATACCAAAGTCACTGTTTGTCAGTTTAGACAAAGGAAAAATAGTCTACACTCATTCTATGCTCAATCAATCAACCCAACAACTATAATTTCAATCAATCAGTCTACACTTCTTTGATTTTTTTAGTCTAAATAAATCAAGATTAGCTTAGTTCGTAGATTAAAAAAACTACTATGCGGGGGCTCATAGCAATGCCAGTTTGGCTTGAGATGGAATTTTCAATGTGTTCTATCCGCCATCACTTGTCCATTCAGAATGAGATATCAATGTAGCTTAGTGGTGTCGTGCATGAGGAATCGTAGCTAAAGTCATCAATATTCGTAGGATAGTGCAAGTCTTTCAATGCACTCGTGTATAGCTATTGTTTGAAGTCATCAATGCGTCTATTTGTGGTCAAAGTCTCAAGAGTCTTTCAATGCACTTATTCGTAGATATGACTCGTGTTATCAATGCACACATTTATAACTAAAGTCTGTAATACTTATTTCGAATAGCCATTGTCTTTCAATGAAATTCCTTACTTCACTTTTCCAAACATTTTCGTAATCTTTTGAGTACTAAAGTTTTTAAGCCCTACATTTAGTTGTAGACAAATAAAACTTCTGGGGTAAGTGTTTACCTATTCCGGTACAATCGTTTTGAATTAGAAGTCAGAGGCACAAAATCATGTTAAAAAGAGTTCACATTACATGTTCATTGCACACTAACATGCCCGCGCACATTGCAGGCTCAATTTGAAGATGTTGCTTTCATCATCGAATTCAGTGGTTTTGAACTTTGAGTAAATATACATTCTTGGCACATCATTCTCCAGCTACTATTTTCTCATCAAACTTAGTGATTGTGGAAACAAAGCGAGACTGCTAATTTTTATGCAAACTTATAAAATTGGCATGCTAGTGGGACAGCTAATTTTGTAACAAACTCGTGGGGCTGCTAATTGTTATGCAAACATGAAGGTTCCAAATTGGATAAAGGAAAAGCACTGGAGCAGTGTTATTTTTGAGTTGGACCCTCAAGTTGTGTATCAAGAAATCAAGACCAATTGTTCAATGCGCTTGAAATTTGGTTTATTAGTAGCTGGTTGCCAGTCTATATGCAAGGAAATGAGGAGCTTGCACATTAAATTCATTAGAAGATCTGCAAACCATACAACTCATATACTAGCTCGACAGCCTGGTTCAATGTCATATTGAAAGGATTGGAATAACTGTCCTCCTTTTCTATGTATGGCCTTAATGGTGGATGTATCTATCTAGTGATTAATAACACCCTTTTTTTATTTATAAAAGTAATAATAAGTGATTCAAAATAATGTATATATTATGCTTGTTGCAGGTGAAAATATATTAGATATGAATAGCTAAACCAAATTGATCAAATAAATAAACGAAAATCTATACGCAACAAAATGATGGAGATGCAAGGTATTGATCCCCGTGCCTCTCGCATGCTAAGCAAGCACTTTGCCATTTGAGCTACATCCCAACACAAGAATTGTAATTTTCTCAAACTTTATTTATTTTCAAAAGTATCAAACCAACGGCTAAGATTAAAATAAACTTTAAACTTGAATAAGTACTACTCGTGTAATATGATGCATCTTTCTCAATTTACTTGAATTCTTAAAATTTTTGGTCACTATAAGTGATTTAGAATAACCCATACTCTATGTTAGTTGCAGGTGATATATTTGGTATGAATCATAAAAATAAATAAAAAAAGATCAAATAAATAAATAAAATCCATTCACGAAAACAACTAAAAAGACACGAATGATAGAAACCCATTGTTATACTGAAATAAATCTAGAAATAGAAAAATGTAAAGATCAACAATCATATACAAAATATATGCGTTAAAGAGATAAGGTTTGAGGGGAAAAAAAATCCAATTATTAATAAATTTGGTGCACCTATTACCTATAGGGAAAAAGTTTGTGAGTAAGCATTCCTAATATATTGTTATATACCAAGTATTAAATTATTTTTTTACTATACACATTTTAGTTAAACTAATTAAAAAATAAACGCAAAATAAAATTTGAAGTAAAAATGGAGATACAAGATATGGATCCCTGTAACTCTCGAATGCTGAGCAGGCTCCCTACAATTTAAGCTACATCCCCCAACACAAAAGTCAAAGTATTCTCAATATGTATTTACTTTAAAAAGCACCAAACCAACGGTTAAATATAGAAATAAATAAATAAACATTGAAATTTGATAAATACTACTCATATAATACTATTCCTTTGACCGAAGTTATGATGATGTATCATTTGAATTTGTTTGAATTATAAGAGTTCTTGGACACGTTTGATATTGCATTAGAAGTATAAGATACTAAATTTCTTAAATTACTGGACTCCACATTTTAAGTATTTGTTAAGTGTGTTTGTTTTGGAATAAAAGTTTTATTAATTGAAATTCGTAAAATTCATTTCATAGGTGAGATTGTTATACATCATGTTATAGAATTTCAAATTCAAGGCGAATTTCAAGCCACACGGCTCATATGGCTCATAAGAAATCCAACATCAAATCAAATATATTTATAAAGTAATTTCATATGGTGCAAATACCACGTAATATGATATCAAATATGTCCCTTAATTAGTGTAAGTGACTCAACATAATGTATATACTATGTAATTAGTTGTAGGTGACTCACAAAACTAAGTTGATCAAATAAATAAACGAAATCTATACACAACAGCAACTAAAATAAGACGATACGAAGGATAAAACTCATTCTAAAGAAACAAATCCAGAAGCGGAAAAATGTTAAGATCCATAATTATATAGAAAACATATGCGTTAAATAGATATGGTTTGAGGAAAAAAAAAGACCCAAATATTTATTAATTTAGCCATTGAACATGCACGTATAAGTAAAAGAAATTCATAATACAGTGTTACAAATTGAGTATTACATTAACTTTTCGGGTAAAATTTAGTTTGATACCTAATGTTTGATTTCAATCTCAAAATAATCTTTATATTTTCAATTGATTTCAATCTCATCTTTCCATTTACCATCCGACAACTTTTTCCTCCAAGTCACATGGCATTTTAGTAATTTGATACTTTATAATAATTAAATAAAATTACTAGGAGGTCTTAACCGTCAATGTATTTAAGGAATTTAACCATATCCACTTATGAGAAGATATGACTTGGAAAAATAATTACACATTATTTAGCAATAGATTTGGGTTTCAAAACCCTTCTCCAACTTTTTTTTTCTTTTTTCTTGAACTTCAAACAAATAGAAAACCAACATAGTATTTTGAATGTAAAAAAGATAAAACATTTTGATGCACAAAGGAGAAATTGATTTACTTTGTGTAGTCTCAGTGAAAGATGTCCGTTTTTTTCTCACATTTTCTTTTTCAAATAAAAATTCATAAATAGTGGTGGGAGTCAATTTTAGTTTAGTTTATAGAAGTGTAAATTGCAATGGAAAAAAAGGACGGAAGAAACAAGGTTGTTTTGTGTTATTGTGCTTATTGATGAAATTAGAGTTGTGATTCAATTTAATGTGCAAATACAAAATAGTGTTTCTTCTTGCTGACTTGTTATTGGGTGTTCAATTGATAATTGTACATTCATTAATGACCATCAAAACTCCCTTAATAATATTTTGAAATCTTAAGGTATTTTTAAATAATATTTTGGTTGCTAAAATAAATGTGACTAAATAGGCATTGGAGAATATTTCTAATGTAATAAAGCTACACAATTTTGGTTCAATTACATTTTGAGCTACTCAAGTACTCAAAAATATTCTTAGCATTAAAATATGTCTCACCAAATTTGAGAGGTTGTTTTATTTTTATTTTGAAACGTTATGGATAAGCTTTATATATGTATATATATATATACATATATATGAATAGATAGTTTTAAGGTTTTTGGTCAATTTATATTTTATTGTTGGAGGATGAATGGAAGAAATAAATTGAAATCAATTAAAAATACAAGGACTTTTTTGAGATTGAAATCAAATATCAAGGATTAAAATAAATTTTACCCTTAATTTATTTTTTATTGTACTACAAATTTATATATCGAAAAAGATTTAATAAAATAAACACTAGTGTAATGATAACTACAAGAGGAAAATAATGGTAATGGAGATACTCGAGGACCAAAATAAATTTTACCCTTAATTTTTCATTATACTACACATTTTTATATCAAAAAAGTATTAATAAAATAAACACCAGTGCAATTATAACTATAAAAGGAGAATAATAGTAATAGAGATGCTCGGGGATCAAAATAAATTTTACCCTTAATTTTTCAATTTAGACTACACATTTTTATATCGAAAAAGAATTAATAAAATAAACATCAATGTAATCATAACTATAAGAGGAAAATAATGGTAACGGAGACGCTCGGGAATCAAAATAAAATTTTTATTATACTACACATTTTTATATCAAAAACGTATTAACAAAATAAACACCAATGTAATAATAACTATGAGAGAAATGGAGATGCAGGGTGTTGGTCCTTGTACCTCTCACATACAAAGCGAGCGTTATACCATTTGAGCTACATCCCCGACACAAGGCATACTAATTTCATAAAACTTATTTATTTACATAAAAATATCAGACCGTTGGTATTACAGTTAAAGATAAAAAATAAACCAACCGAATTTCAAAACCACAATTGTGATAAGACGTTAAACATGTAGTTAGATACAAATACTGTGTGCAATCTCGAGAGAGCGATTGTTTCACTCAGATTAGAGATAACAACAATGGCCGCTCTTCAGCAGCTGACGCTCAAGCATTCCTCCATAACCACAATCCTACCACCGAAATTCTACTCTAATTCCCATTTACGCCGCCGTCGCCTCTGCCGGTGCGCCTCCGCTGCTCGTGAGTCGCGGCGGCCTCCTCCACAAGCAAATGCAATCGGCCGCCGCCAATTGATAGGCATCCATGCCGTCGCCGCTGCCGCCGCAATTTCACTATCGCCTTCCAGTAACAGAGTATTGGCCGCGGAAGAGGCTCTTTCCGAGTGGGAACGAATTTATCTCCCTATTGACCCCGGCGTTGTCCTGCTCGACATCGCTTTCGTCCCCGACGACCCCTCCCACGGTTTGCCCTTTTACTTCTTTGTTGTTTGTTTATCATTGTCGTTATTCTTCTCTACTAGAAAAACTATCACGTTAAGATTTAAAATGTGCTTGATGAAACATATTGGAAGTGTTCGATATCAGGATTGTTGAGGAATTGATATGAAATTTGGTTGAATTAGGTTTTATGAGTTTGAATGATAGAAATTAGGACTTTTGGCATTCATTTTGTGGACAAAGAGGACAGTCGAATAGCTGTGTCCGACACACTAAGAGGGTGTTTGGGACAGCTTTGCTTTTAGATAAGTTGAAGTTGTTGAAAAAGTTAAAAGAAAAATTGAGTAGTAAAAGAGAGGATTGTTTGAAAATAAACGAGAGTAGTAAACAAAAGTTGATCATAGAAATGGGGAGTGTGTGAACATAAAAGTAAAAAACAATCAAAAGTTGGTAGTTTTTTTTTGGATAAGGTAAATAAGAAAAGTTGGTAGTTGATACTTCAAAAAAGTTCAATTTATTTACAAAAGTATCAAGAATCACTTTTAAGTTGATAGAAGCCGTTGCCCTAGCTTTTTAGCTTATGTTTTTTCTCAACTTAATTTAAACAAAAGTTTATCAATCAAACACTCAAAACTGCTTTTTTGTTGCCAAAAGCACCAAAGTGCTTATTTGTAGCTATTCTAAACACCCTCTAAAACTCCTATCCATGGCCATTTTGTTAGAGAATTAAATGAGATTAGTCACCGGAAAATTAGTTGATTTGGATTTGCGCAGGTTTTCTGTTGGGGACTAGACAAACTATTTTGGAGACCAAAAATGGAGGGAACACTTGGGCCCCGCGTTCAATACCATCTGCGGAAGATGAAGATTTCAACTATAGATTCAACTCCATCAGCTTCAAAGGCAAGGAAGGTTGGATTGTTGGCAAACCAGCTATTTTGTTGTACACTGCTGATGCCGGAGATACCTGGCAGCGGATACCTTTAAGTGCTCAACTACCTGGTGATATGGTAACTGTCATCCCTCTTTGTAGTGGCTTTACTGCCTTGCTTTTTTTTTTTTTCTTTTTTTTTTCGGCTGAAATTCTTGCTTCATGATTTGACTTATTATCATTGCAGCATTAGTTCATGATTTCTTTATCTGACCTTGTTACAAGGGCATAGTTCATTCTAAATTTAGATCTTGCACTCTCTCACTCAAAAGTCTCAATTATACCCCTTCTTTGAATGTCCATATAAATTGGCATGGAGTTTACATTATGATGCAATCAAAGACGATTTCTGCTAACTTGGATTGGTTTCAGTTCTCATCACCTTAGGATTATTTCTAGTCTCATTTGAAACAGCTTTTACTTAAAATTTTATGCTACACGTATTTTCCAGTTCATCTTTCCCTTGCCACAACACCCAATATGGAGAAACAAAACGAAGATATGCAGACTGCAGACACACAAACTTAAATACACTATATTTGCTACTGTTATATTCAACTTCAATCAGGAGGTTTTGATTCACTTCTTTCAAATTTGAAGAAATGCAGGTCATCTCCATCTTCAGTTTTTTTCCTCTTTTGGTATATAAATAATTTATGTGAGAGAAATTTTGCATAGACATATACTAGGAAGACATGGAAAACAACATAGACATATACTGGGAAGAGCTAGAAAACGATCCTGTAGTTTAAGCAATATGAAAATTATGTTTTGGTCACTACAGGTATATATAAAGGCCACTGGGGAAAAGAGTGCAGAAATGGTTACTGATCAAGGTGCAATATACATAACATCAAACAGAGGATACAACTGGAGGGCTGCTGTGCAGGAGACTGTTTCAGCTACTCTAAACAGGTGAGTTTTCCTTGAGGTCTTGGCTCATGTCATGTTGGATAAGGTCTGTTGGGGGTGCAGTCAACCCCCCTCCCTGCCCCCATTATTCTAGATCGAGCTAAATTTAGATTTTTTTTTTTTTTTTGATAATTTTAAATTTTGCCCCCAAAAGATAAAGATACCTATTACATTTTATAGTATTTGGTCTTGCCCTCCAAACAAAAGTTTATGGGCTCCGCCCCTGTTGAAGATGGTCTTTGAGAGAGGTCTATATACTTGTCTGTACGCTTAGAATGTTTAGAATGTTGAACAATTGCTTTAGAAAGAACCATACTAGACCAATCTGTTAATACTTCAGAAATGTACATCTATTTTTGTTATTATAAAACAAAATCACACTGAATATACTCCCTCCATCCCACAATCAATATCATTTAAGGTTATTGCACGAGGGTTAAGGAAATGGATTAAAAACATTAATTATAGATTAACTTGACTAAAATACTCCCATAATTAATGAGTTGTTGGGAATTTTTTTAAGAATCTACAAAAAATATTAATTAGAATCTAATTGCATATTAGAAAAAAAAACTAATAGATTCCCTCTTAAAACGTTAGAAAGATATATATTACGGGACAGAAAATTAGGAAAAAAAAATTAATAGATTCCCTATTGGAACGTGAGAAAGATATATATTATGGGAGAAAAATTATTTGTTACTGATAAACAATTTTAGCACAAGGCAATCCTGAAGCAAATACCATATTTAGCTCGCTGACCCATGCGGATACAGTAGGAAGAGCAGCTTTAGGGTTTGGGTTATAGTGTTTTTTTTTTCCAATTAAGGAAAAAACTAGGGTTGTAAATGGATAACCGAAAATCCCATTACTTTTCGCATCCGTATTCGATTATTGGGCAAAATATCTGTATCCTTTTAAAGCGAGTATTATCCATATCCTATTGTAGATATTCGATTTTAAATGGATACGGATATGGTAATTAGAAATCCGATCAATTTAATATCCGCTCCGAATACATATCCATTTATATGTTCAATTATTTGTAATTTAGTTGTATTTATTAATTATACACAAAAAATAATGTACGGAAAAAATAACGTATATGTATACCAAAGTTTTTATGTGTTTTTAATAATATTTCATTTTTAAACTTAATTGATTTATTTATTGATACAATTTTGTAAAATTCATTTCGTGGTTAATACTTTTTAGAAAATTATATTTTAATAATCATATACATTATATTTAATATAGTATAAGATATGTAGAAATAAAAAATAAATAGTTCATATTATATGAATGATACATAATAAATTGTTGTTTCAAATAAAATACATGATTTTTTATGGATATTATATTTTTATGACTTAAAAATATATAAAAGGAAAAAATAAATAAACATATATAAACTTTAGGCGTTATTAATGAAAGTGTATGATATCTATGTATATATATACATATATAATATTTTGTAAATAAGTGAATAATATATAAAAATATAACTAAATTGTATACACAAATTCAAATATTCAATTAATTACAGTTGAATATCAATTATGTACAATTGAATAAGATACTTAAATATTCTTAATGGAACATGGATATTCAAATATTTATAATTGAAGTTAACTTTTAAAAATTACAATCGGATATGGATATATCCGATATGCAACGGATATGGATATGGATACTGACTTTAGATATTCGTCAATATCCGTATCCGTACCGATATCCAATAAAATTAAATGGATGCGGATATG
>CM047879.1:20463204-20602104 GCA_026212405.1 Petrea volubilis | reverse complement strand
TTTTTAATTCCATTTCTATAATTGTCATCTAATATCTTTAAAAGTGAAAGAATCTTGGATTTATCTCCCTTCTTTAATTATTCTCTTTGTCATCTAATTTATAAATGTGTTTCTTCTTACTCAAATATAATGCAAGATTAGCCGTGTTTATACTGTCTATTTTTTTTTATACAATCAACTCGAGACACCCTATAGATGTCAACTGGAACATCACACACACACACACACACTCACCCAAAGAGAAAAGAGAGGGGAGAAGAGGGTTCGAACTCAGGACCTTTGTGTTACTACGTGCTTAGACTATAAGAAAATTTTTATACTTTTGTTTTACAATTTTTTCATTGTCAAATTTCACATCCAGGTACTACATTATTTTAGTTCCTTTTCAATTTTCTAAAAGAGCACAAGCATTAGAAGAACATTATTAATAGATGGCCCATATGCAAATTGCAGCGAGCAAAATTTGGAGGGATATTTATTCTTGTCCCATGATCATCCATGACTTATGTTTGTATATTAGGAAGTAAATGAGTATGATTTATTTTGTTAACTGTTGACGATAAAAAGTATAAACAAAATTTGCTCTAACAACTTTGGCATTATCATTAGCCTAAAAATATGAAAGATTGAGAAAGCTCTTTGAACTCCAAACACTAATCATCAAAACTTCACTCACATTTACGGTCGATTTGTGAAACACAGAAGTTGTGGTTCTTGTGGTGGTGTTCTTGAAGAAAGGCTAGCACATGAATGTGATTTTTTCAGCATTTAGCAAACTTTTTTGTAGGTCAAATTGATTTTCCCTTTTTCTTTGTCATTTCAATCAATTTTTTTTTTGTAAATGGGTTTTTTACATTCATTTTTTTTGAGAATATTTGTTATTTACTTGATTGTTTTAGTGATTATTTTTATGTTGGCTTGGGGTTTTTTTGAGTATGAGTTTGGTGTATGAATGAATGTGGTTTGTATGTAATAATGCATTTTGAGGTTACAACATCACATTACATTGTTTGTCATCATAATTTGAGTGATTTTGGACTTTGGTTCAAATTCAAAAGAAGAAAAACATGGGTTTTTGCCTTCTTGTTCTTTTGAAGGACAAAGATTCTAAAACTTGAAACTTTTGCACAGTTAATTGGAACTATAATAGAATTGTTGGTCTTATCATGTGATAGTGGTTTATTCTATGGAGTACTTTTTAATTTGAATATGTTTGTTGTCCCTAAAAAATTCAACTTGTTTTTTATTTTTGGCATCCACATCCAACACATTCTAATTCAATTGCAGGGTTCTCACTGTCAATTAATTAAAACACATCATTATACATAATAATATTGTAAACTTAAGAGTGTCATACGCTAATTTTAACAATGTCAAAAACTCTGATTTAGATCATAATTTCAATGCATATATTACTACTAATACCAATAAAATTGTAAATTGTAACAAAAAACCTACTTGATTTAGTGTATTGTGCCTTGAAAATTGTTTTCCTTACACGTAAATCAATTTTGATGCAGGGTTCTCGTTGACAATTGTTTAAAATATAGGGTTATTTAGGTTTAGAACTTGGGAGAAACAAGAATACCTTTATTTAGATTTAAAAAACATGTTAAAAAGAGTAAATTTGCAGGCCTAAACAACTATGATACATGCATTAATGGTGCGTATAAGACACACCATCGGTCCAGAGTTTTCGTTAATGATTTCACATTACATAGGGTCTTTTGTAATAATTTTTATTTAACAAGATTTTTTGATTTAATTAGAATTAACATAGGGATATGTCACATAACAAAAATCCTTAATTTATTCATAAAAAGTTATAGAAGATTTTTGACTCATAAAGAGGCATTTTAAAAGGAAATAAAAGAACATAAAAAGAAGAAAATTTTTATTTAAGCTGCTCATAATTATTTTAGAATACAATTTATAAACATTTTGAAATTTTAAAGTTACATTAAAAGTTATCCAATTTCTAAACTAATTTATTATTATCTTAATTAAATAGAGAGAATTACATTTATGCGTGTAATAAGATCTTATTTAATTTATTGATTACCATTACACTTCCTTAACTTGTAGACCCTAGAAAACCCCAACAAAAGTGCCAAAAATATTATAGTACCCTTGTTGAAAATTCCAACCCTCAAACCCCACCCCCCCCCCCCCCCCCCCACCAAAAAAAAGGGAGATAAAAATTAATGAGAGGAGGTCTTTTTGTAATTCATAATTAATTCATGATGTGTAGTCGTCATTTGCTCGTAAAGGAGAAAAATAAAAAAAACCCCAACTTGTCTCATTGTCACCTCGGAGCTAGCTGCAACCATAGGAGTAGCTTCGATGCCACCATTGGGCGCACTTGATCAAGTTCATATGGGTCTCCAACTCAAACTTTCAGAAAAAAAAGAAACACATTTTTTTATTCGTATAACTCACACCAAACCATCATAATATCGTCATGTGGCCACCTCAATTTTGTGGGCTCTTAACAGTATATTTTCCTCAATTGACCTCCCCATTCTTAACTCATCAACTTTCATTCAAGTCCCTTTCGAAACAGTC
The DNA here is from genome assembly GCA_026212405.1 of Petrea volubilis. NCBI lineage: Eukaryota > Viridiplantae > Streptophyta > Magnoliopsida > Lamiales > Verbenaceae > Petrea > Petrea volubilis. The sequence goes on along the minus strand of CM047879.1, from coordinate 20,599,539 downwards.
CCAATTTTGCCGAAAACCTCCGCACCTCACCTCACGATTGTCGTCTGCATTCTCGCCGCCATTTTTATGGTTCAAACTCTATTATTCTACTATCTCGTTTTGTGCAAGATGTAATTTTTGAATTAATTTTGGGTTTTGGTGAAGCATTAGTGGTTAATTGGAAGTGAGTGTCTTTTTCTATTTTTTCGTAAAAAATAACAATTTGAGCCCTTAAAATTTTAAAATAGTACATTTTACGACCCCTTTAATATTTCTGTCGACAATTTAATGATACTATATAAAGACCCTTACAATGCTTAATAGGAGGGGATGGTTGACAAAGTTGAAGGGGCATAATGACAATTAATTAATTAAAGAAAAAGGTTCAAATAATAATTAGACTTTATTTCAGACTATGTACATAATTTTTTCTCGTTAATATGCTCATAACAAAATTTTCTTTTCATTTATCCAAAAAAAAACACCAGATTTTATTTTCGAAGTGACCAAAAATTATTTGTCACACGTCATTTATCTAGATTGGCTACTATCCCACTAACCATAAACAAATCTAGCTATATTAACAAATTTTACTGTCCGAATTTAAACCCAGAAAACCCAAAACACACACACACACACACACACACACTGTATTAATGTAGCTAACCAATATGTCCCCAAATGTAAGACATCGTGTATGAGTTGTAGAAACACACAAACTAAACTTAATTAATTAGGTTAACTGCGGCCACCAACTTCCTAGCTATACTCCAAATTAGCTAAAACCCCACTTGATAATGCTTGTCAAATCATAATACTAAAAACATATGTTTCATCAATCCAAATCTTATGTAATATATATATATATATCTTATTATATTCACTAATTAATATACGCCTTGTTTATTAACATATGAAAAGAAAATACATGTATAAATTTTTTATTTTTTATTTTTTATGAGAATGTATAACTTGATTTCAATTTTCAATACTGTGATTTTTTGGAAAGTATATTAATTATGAAGGATTGTGAAACTTTGATTTAATAAATCACTAAATTTTGAATCGAACTGTATTTTGGTAACAAAAAATGTTAAAACAAGTTATTGAAGCATGCACTCAAATGAGTGATATTACTTTTGATTAGGGTCTCAAAATTAAAGTGTCGCACTATTAATTTGATATTTTATTGTGTCTCAAATGATACATTTAAAAGTCATATTTTCTCCTCATTTATTTCAAATGTCCACTGGTAATACACAAAGGGTGCGTTTGATAGGGAGACATGATCGCACGTGATATGTATTCAATAGGATACATTTTCCAACAAAATTTATCAAGATCACCTAATCTACTGTTTGGTAATAATGAGTTAATTATTGAATATTCTCACCATGTTTTAACAAATTGTTTGGTACGGTTATATACATTAAAGTGGATTAAGGGAATGTACTAAAAACCGCCATCATTTACCCTCATTTTTCCATCTTATAAACTAATTATCTTATAAATTAATTAAAGGATAGACCCGTAATAACCACTTTTAATAATTCCATATACCTATCCTTATAATTGTATCCCACCCACTGGTGGAATACATATCCCGACAATAGGGTAAATTATGTAAAGGGTTGAGTCGGTTGACTATGAATGTTGGACCTTCATTGTTTTATATCAAACAAGTTAATCCGTAGGATACCCATTATGACCAATGCAATCACCCTTACCAAACATAGATAAATTAGGGATAATTACTCCCAATGGAATACATAAGCTTTGTTGCTGTCTTTCAATTTTTACTTCCGTTAAGTTTACTAACGGTTAACGTCTATATACCAATATGAACTCCCAAAATTACCCTTTTGAAGGCGAGAATGTTATTTGACCAATTATGAATTGACTCTTTTACCCTTACAGATATTTATGTTATATAATGTCATTTTTTTAGATAATACATTGTAAGTTAATACAATGAAAGGGGGTTAATTCTAATTTTATGGTTTGTACTTAATAAATAAGAAAATATATTTGAACATTTTTTAGTTATAATGTGTGTTTGTGTGTGTGTATATATATATTTGCACAAACTTAAATTTGCAATGTGATAAAAAAATATATTTATACAAATCATAAATATATATACATGATATACAAAATATTTATAAATATATACATAATATACAAAAATATTTATAAATATATATATATGCATACATATTCCGGCATCCTCTGCCGCCCACCGTCCTCGACCTCCACAAGAGAATGGGGGGGGGGGGGAGAAAGAGAATGAGAGGGGGAGAGAGAGGAGGAGAGAGAGGGACTACCGCCGCCGATTGCTCCTCAACACCTCCGTTGCCCTCCCTTTGACAACACCTCCTTCAGATTGAGATCTAAGATCTCACATCTAAGAAAAGAAAGCTAAAAAGAAAAGAGAGAACAAAGAAAAAGGAAGAGGAAGCTAGAGAGCTTGAGAGGCATAGAGGGAGAGAAAGGCTAGGGTTGGGGCGGTGGTGATGCGAGTGATGGAGTGAGGCCGGTAGTGTGAGTGGTGGATTGAGGGTGGCGATGCGAGGGTGGGGGTGATGTAGTGAGGGCGGTGGTGTGAGGGTTGGGGTGATGGAGTGAGGCCGCAGTGGTGGGGGATAGTGCAAGTGAGGCGGTGGCGGCGATGGAGTGAAGAGTGGCGGTAGTTGGATGGTGGGGGTAGGTGGGAGGTGGGGTGAGCTAGGGTTTTGTTTGAAGAAGATGGTAATTTTTTTTCCCAAAAGTCAATTTAGTCATATACTTATTTTATTTATTTTTCTTAAAATAAAAAATATTTCAAATATTCAAGGGATAAAATGGACATTCTTACTTCTGTCTATTTTACTAATAAGTCCACAAAACTTATGGGGCATTGGTAATCACCGATACAAAGGGGCGCTATTTGTAATTTTGCTTAAATTTAGGGGTGGTGTGAACAATTATCCCGATCAATTATACAATATTAATTACACTTTACACCCATAAATTTGATATTATGTCGCGTGTATCCCTTTAAATTATAAAATATAATAAATCATTTACTACATTATAGATATTTTACGTTGTTTTCACTATTATAAAAAGGACAATTTGTTACATTTTATAATTTAAAAATTGATATGTCACGTTATTTTTACTATTACAAAAGAACAATTTATTACATTTTATAATTTCAAGGATAAAATGCATCATAAAGTGAGTCAAATACTATAACACAATTATATCATAGAAAATCTGTACACATGTTACATAGTCAAAACCAAACTTAGGGAATAAATGAACCACCCATTATCCTCATATGCTCATAAACCAAAACAATCAAGCACAAGATTTATACATGGTTTGCTCATATCAAATCTCTCTTTTGTAAGAAATGCCACATATAGCGAATTAGCTACGTGGAAAAAACAAAGCACCCTCTCTTTTTGCTCACCAATCCAAACCTATGTCAAACTCATTCACGCCAAGAAACAAACACCTTTCCTGCATGACCTTATAACACACACACATGATCACTCCCACACAGAAGAAAAAGAAAAATCACCATTTCTTGATCAAACTATGACTACATTTCTCATCATGAATTCTAGTACTCGATTCTCCAGGTTTTTCTCATTCCTAGCTGAATTTCAGACTATCGAGCTCCTCCTCGCTGTCGTCGTCTTCATAACAATCCACTCATTGCGGCAAAAGCACCACCAGGGCCTGCCCAACTGGCCTGGATGTTGCCGTCGCTAATCCTCGGCCTCCACGGGAACATGTACGAGTGGATATCTTGCGTTCTTGTTTGACAAAATGGGACTTTTACATTCAAAGGTCCCTGGTTTACGAACTTGAACTGTGTGGTCACCTCGGATCCTCGAAACCTAGAGTACCTTCTCAAGACCAAGTTTTCGAATTTCCCGAAAGGGGAATATTTTCGGGATACGGTGAGAGACCTACTCGGGGACGGGATTTTCAGCGCGGACGACGAGATTTGGCAGAGGCAGAGGAAAACAGCGAGCCTGGAATTTCATTCGTCCAAGTTCAGGCAGATGACCACTGATTCGCTCCTGGAATTGGTGCACGCTCGATTGCTGCCTGTTCTCGAGGATTATTGTAATGCGAGGAAAAATGAAATTTGCGACTACAATGTAGTAAGTGACCATGTAAAAATTATTATCAATGATATATAATAAGTAATAAAATATTTTATTTTATCATAGTATAACTTTTGCGGTGTTGTAAAGGTCAAAATTTTGTTTTAAGTTGTCACACTTGATATTTAATGACATTTTTCACAAGAAAAGTTTCATCACTATAATGATAATTGTTTTATATCAGTATTTTAAATACTTAAAATACCAAATTGTCACTTCTTTGTAATTTAGTAATAAAATAAAAATTATTGTCATTTAATAATAAAAAAATATCACTATTAAGAAATTAAAAAAAAAAGTTATTATCATCTTATTTTATATTTGTTCTTGAATTTTAGTAAGTAAAACAGGAGGGATAGTTTTTTGAGTACCCTTAGCTCTACTTTTTGATCAATTTTATTTTCTTTTGATTTTTCTGATCAAAATTTAAGATGCAAGCATAGCATAGATATATCTTATTTGTGACAATTTAATCTAATCTAACCAATCATTTAACAAATATTAATACACTTATTATGCTATAGTCACTTTCTTTGAACTTTACATCAATCACAAAGCAAGTGTAAATCACTCACTACGTGATTGACTCTAGCTCGGTCGAGTTGAGTTTGGGCCAGAATTTCTAACTATGTGTGATGAATTGACATTATAAATATGAATATAATTTCTTGTACTAACATTATATTGTTTTGCAGTATTCCATCAGGAAACCATCGGCCTCAGTAGATTTACAAGACGTCCTGCTAAGGCTCACGTTCGACAAAGTTTGCATGATCGCTTTCGGCGTGGATCCGGGCTGCTTGAGGCCCGGCCTGCCTGAGATCCCCTTCGCCAGGGCCTTCGAGTCCGCAACAGAAGCCACCATTATGCGGTTCGTCACGCCAACTCTTGTGTGGAAGGCCATGAGATATCTCGAAATCGGCACCGAAGGTACACTAAAGAAATCGATAAAGGGAGTTGATGATTTCGCGAACGATGTTATTCGGGCCAGGAAGGAAGAGCTATTGCTCGACAACACGACGAACAAGAGATCGGATCTTCTGACGGTGTTCATGGGGCTGAACGACGAGGAGGGACAGGCGTTGTTTTCGGATAAGTTTTTGAGGGATATTTGTGTGAACTTTATTCTAGCGGGGCGAGACACGTCCTCGGTTGCGTTGAGCTGGTTTTTCTGGTTGTTGAATGGGAATCGGGAGGTGGAGGAGAGGATTTTGGAGGAGATTTGTTTGATTGTGAGTGAAAGGGAAGGGGAAAATGGGAGTGGAGTTTTGGGGGACGAGTTTGTGTTTAGGCCGGAGGAGGTGAAGAAGATGGAGTATTTACAAGCCGCCCTGTCGGAGGCTCTTAGGTAGGGGTGTCAAATTTGAACCCGACCCGATGACCTGATAATGACCCACCTGAAAAAATTCAGGTTTGGGTTGAGGGTTTTCGGGTTCGGGTCCATTCGGGTCAGACCCGAAAATCAACCCGAAAAAACTAATTAAATTGGGTTGGGTTTCGGGTTGACCCGCTAACCCGAAAAATTATATAAAATCTAAATTTTTCTCCCATTCTCAAACCCTAGAACCCTCACCTTGTCTTCTACCCTCACATCGTGTTGCTAAAAAAAATATTGCATCGGAGGTTGGTTTTTTTTTTTTTTTTTTTTCAAATAACCAAACTCCAACTTCTTGTTTATCAAACATCGAAAGTACAGCCTCTTACAACGATAACATCTAACCAATCTATTTACCCTAAACAGTCATTAATCTAATTACCCTTCAAACCACCCACCAAAATAGCAGCAAAACACCCAAATCACATTAGGCCCTCTCGCCCCTAATCCTCCTAGCCAACTGGATATCCTTAGGCATAATCGTGACTCTCTTGGCATGAATAGCGCACAGATTCGTGTCCTCAAACAGTCCAACAAGGTACGCCTCCGCCGCCTCCTGAAGCGCCGCCACCGCCGAGCTCTGGAATATCAGATCCGTCTTAAAATCCTGCGCAATCTCACGAACAAGCCTCTGGAAAGGCAGCTTGCGGATCAGCAACTCAGTGGACTTCTGGTACTTGCGGATCTCACGGAGAGCGACGGTGCCAGGGCGGAAGCGGTGGGGCTTCTTCACTCCGCCGGTGGCCGGGGCCGACTTCCTGGCGGCCTTGGTGGCCAGCTGCTTGCGCGGCGCCTTGCCGCCGGTGGACTTGCGGGCGGTTTGCTTCGTTCGTGCCTCCTCTCCACCGCCGTCGTCGTCTTCACCGTCGCGTCGCTCTACACCTCCAAGCCCGTGTCTTTCTCATCGACCATCGCCGCCATCCCCAGTGTTTTTAAGCGCCTCTTCATCACCAGTGTAATTTATTTATTTTTTTTCGAATAATATTTCTTGTTCTTCGTGTTTTTTTGAATCACTAGATCTATTTTTTTTTTTTAATAATTGTTCTGCCCTCATCAATCACCAGATCTTGTTTTTTTGAACAAATTTTCTGGTTGTTCATTGAAAGTTTTGAGAAATAGGTTTTGGGTCCGATCAGGTTATGGGGTCAGGCTGTGTGGTTGGGTGACTTGATTGTGTATCAGGTCAACCCGAACCCAACCCGAACCCAATCATATCAGGTTCGGGTTAGGCCTTTCGGGTTGAACATCAGGTCGGGTTGGGTTCGGGTTGGGATTTTTAATGTTATATACCTACCTCAACCCGACCCGAACCCACCCGACCCACCCGAATTGACACCCCTACTCTTAGGTTGTACCCTTCTGTCCCGGTTGATCATAAAGAGGTATATATGTAAGAACTATGTGTTAATTTTGGCATATACATATTTTACTATCATTGTTATGAATAAAAAATTCAAGACAAAAATGATATGATAAGTGTAATATCACTCAATATAGAATTAATCAGATTTATCGCACTTGTTGATAATATTTAAGGCGCTCTAGTGATATGATTCTGGTCAACTTTTCCTAGTATTAATCGTAAAAGTTGACCCGTAGTTAACCAATAACATGCCCGTGCAATTTGAACAAGAACTCATGACTCATGAGTCCTTTATTTTCCAGTTTTTTTTCTTTCAATATTATCATTATTCTTTTTGTCTAATATAGCCCGAGTAATTTATGTAAGGATATTGAACTTGGTTTTGCGACAATCACAATCTAATGTGTCAACGCTTGCCGCCATATATTGTTGCGATTATTGTAGTTTTGCAATATTTAGACCTTTCTAACCATTACACATTTTGCTCTAAAAATGATAACACTGTGTTATGGTCAATACATACATGCATCTCATTATCGCTATTTTAATTAAAGAAATAGAGGAATGAATAAATAAAAATATTCCATTTTTGGGTATTTTATCGGATAAGATCTTTTATTTCAAAATGATATTTAATCTCTTATTTCATAATTTATATTCATGTCATGTGTGTAAAATTATGGATCAACAGGTTGTGGAGGATGATAAATTCCCCGATGGAACAATGCTGAAGCAGGGAACAAAAGTACTGTATGCAATCTACACGATGGGGGGAATGGAGGGCATATGGGGCAAAGATTGCAAAGAATTCAAGCCGGAGAGATGGCTACGCGATCGGCGGTTCATGAGCGAATCGGCCTACAAGTTCACGGCGTTCAATGGTGGCCCTCGCCTTTGCTTGGGCAAAGATTTTGCTTATTACCAAATGAAATTTGTGGCGGCGTCCATTTTGCTCCGGTATCGGGTGGCGGTGGCTGAGAAACACCCGGTGGCTCTCACGATGTACATGAAGTACGGATTAAACTTAGAGCTGACAAGACGTGACCCTATTGAACTTGAAAAATATTATTATGATCTTAAATTCAAATCTTGTTAATTAATACGTTATCAAATAGTTTGTTTGTGGCACATGTATATTGTCATTTGGATTGATGTACAACTCTTAATAGGCATGAAATTAGCAGAATGAGAGGGGGTGGACATTAGGTGAAATTTGTTATGTAAGTAATCGCCAATATTTTGTTGTTGAAAGTTTACTTTCCATATTGATAAAGGGATTTGAAGTTTGAGTAAATGGAACGATGGTGGGGCTTATACGGAATCTACCCCACGGTGGTCCATTTTGGATCTGTTTTGACTAATTTTCTAATGTGACTTTGGTATAGATTGATTAAAGTCCGATCGATCGGATTAGATGAGATTCATATCTATTTCGATCAAATCAATATATTTAAAATACGTTAATCAAATATTGTCTCAATAGTGAGATGGATACTCTTTGACTAAAACAAAATTGAGTTATTTAAGTATATTTTTCTATGGACTTATAATTTGTCATATAAATAGTAATTCATTTGTACTTAAATATATGTTAAATTTGATGTATTAGTTTTAGGGATGGCAATGGGTTCGGGTTCAACCCAAACCTGGCCCCATTAGGGTTGGGTTTAAGAGACCTAAATGGGTCCAAGTCGGGTCTGGGATCTTAAGTTTAAAACCAGACCCGACCCGACCCGCTACAAATTTTACATATACATATATATTATTAATATATCAATTTATATATAATATATATATAGTTATAATTCATATATAAATTAATGCACATAGAGAAATAACTATAACAATCATGTATGTTGAATAATTATATCATATTAGTAATTATTTATACTTTCAGGATATATATGTATGTATATGTTTATAGAATAAATATGTGTTTAAAATTTTGAACTTTTCAAAAATTCAAATAAGAGCAAGAAATTATAAATAATTAGTTTATTTGTAATACTATCACTTTTTTCTTTTTTTGGAAAGTTATGGTGATATTTTTAAAAAATTTTAAAATATAAAGGGGGTCTAACCGATCTAGTGGGTCCAACTTGAACACGACCATACTAGGGTCGAGTTTGGGTATGAGTCCAAGAAAGCCTTTGTGGGGTCAGGTCTCGAGTTTGGCCAAACCCGGCCTGAACCCAATCTGTTGCCATCCCTAATTAGTTTGCACTAAGTTTAAAATATTGAAGTAATTAATTTAAATATCCTTGTAAAGAAAGACAAATAAAAATTAAGATGCAATCCATGATCATCTCTTCTCTCTCTATATACTAGTCTTTTATTTTTTTTTTTTGTTCTCTTAGAATGAGAGTGCGTTTGGTAACAAATTTTTAGGAAAGATTTATGACACAGCTGGTGTAAAAAAAAAGATGGAACTAGAGAGAGAAAGTCTGAGGGAGAAAACTAAGGGAGACTCCTCCCATTTCAAGAAATTTTCCTAGGAGGAAGATTTGATGCAGTGTAGCACAAAAAAAATCAAGACTTCCGAGCTTAGAGATGAATGTATGGAGGAGGCACAGAACGCTTCAACAAGGAATTCTCCTAATGACTGACACAAGCTGTCATATCTGCACTCCCTAATGGGTGAAGACAAGAGGAAAGCCACCAAGTTCACTACAGCAGGAATGATGAACTTGGATAAGATTTCTATTGTCCAACCTACAGCTGATTATCCTTTCCCACGGATCATTCTGGATGCAGACTACGAGAAAGAGATTCAAAACTCGTGGAAGGATGCCATTATTCTCAAAATGTTGGGGAAATCAATCAAATATAATATGTTGTCGGCGAAAATCAACATAATGTGGCATCTACAGGGAGATTTTGATCTGATAGATCTTGGGCATAACTGCTATGTGCTATAGCTGGAAGACAAGACTAAGGCTAATTTTACCCTTATTGAAGGGCCATGGGTCATACAAAACAGCTATCTGGTCGCACGAAAATGGACACCAAATTTTCCAAGCGTCGAAAGATAGGTTAACCACCGCAATAACATGGGTTCGAATACCTGAGTTTCCAAAAGAATATTATCATGAAGAAATCATCTTTTACACGGCCTCAAGTTTGGGCATACCGGTTAAAGTTGATAACAATACTTATTGGGCATCTTGGGGTAAATTTGCTCGCTTTTGTGTCCAAATCAACCTCGAAAAACCACTTCGCAGTGGTGTTGAGGTTTGTGGCACCTTGTTCCCCAGTGAATACGAGAACTTGCCTATGATTTGCTTCAACTGTGGAGTTGTTGGACACCGTATCCTAGATTTTCCCAAAAATGGCGAAACTATGGATGTTGGAAACGGGAATCGCACGCGCCGCCAGCAGGAAGGAGATGTCCTTACCCAACGGATACAAGAAGCAGTTTACGAAGATTGGATGGTAGTGAAAAGGCACAACAAAAAAGGGGGCTGCCAAGAGTACACTATAGCACAAAAATAGGACAGCTAGAGGAAATAGATTTGACCCATTGGTTAAGGACTTGCGGACATCAGACATGCAGGTTGAAAAGGAGTCTCTTGACACGAATATGGGCACACCTCTGATGAACCTACTGCCCCCAGCTAAAGATAAAACCCAAATATCCAAAAATATAACCCCCCCCCCCCGGGCTAAAAATTGTAACTCTAGCAGCAGCCCAAACTCGAGCTCCTACACCCGCCCTACGTCCCTGCATGAAAATGGTTCACCCAATTTGACCTTGAAAACACACACTTTGGAGATGGAGCCATCCTTAGTCGACATCCTCATCACATCTGAAACCCCATCTGCTTTGAATCCCAACTCATCTTGACAGCGCCCCACACAAGCTTTCCCCAAACACACCCTGTCTCATATCTTGTCCTCACCCTATAGAACACCAACCAAATCACTCCCAGCCACCACAACAATATGTCTACCACGAGGAGGAAATGTGCAATCCTTCAATGGTGATACATTACGATATGAACAACCACTCCGTCCAACTGTTGAGGACCCACCCGACGTATTGGCAAGTGGGGACAATAGTAAAATCATCACCCCATGCGAGTTAAGAGCCTCTGAGCTACAAAATGGAGATAAATACTAGCATCAATGAGAGACTGCGACAACTCCAGATGAGCTTGATATAGACATACCAGATCCTATGGGATCTTGCCGGCACTCCTCCTGAGTGCTCAATCTCGCTACACATGATGTTTAACACACCCATGAGAATCCTCTCATGGAACTGTAAGGGGCGGGTAGCCCCCAATTTAAACGAAACTTCAAGGAGATGATACATGAACACAACCTAGAAGTTGTCTACCTGCTTGAAACAAAAGTATCAGACATTAGAGCCAAAAGAATCTCCTCTAATTTGGGATACCCGAATGTCTGTCATGCCTTAACAATAGGAAGAAGAGGTGGAATTTAGATGATGTGGGATGCTTCACGGATTCAGGTTCAAATTTTGCTCATGATGGAGCAACCTATACACGCCGTTATTGGTCCCAAACTAGATGACGAATAGCTTTGCTCTAGAATCTATGCTAGCCCGATACGAGTAGACGGGATGATTTATGGAACTCACTTTCCCAAATCAACCATGGTACTCGGAGGCCCTGGTTTCTAACTGGGGACTTTAACGGTATCGCTTCCATGACAGAGAAGAGAGGAGGACCGATCGCCTAAGACAGCCTCTGCATCAGATTGCTCCAAGGGATAACTAGCTGTAACCTTATGGACCTTGGGTTTCAAGGTCCTCGCCACACTTGGACCAATAAACGTGGTGCTCTAGCTAACACTGGAGAATGCCTCGATAGGTCCTTAGCTAACCCGGAATGGAGATTGATGTTCCCCGAAGCTCTCGTACTCACTTTACCTCACACCTACTCGGATCACAACCCCATCTTTACTTTGTGCCATGGTGTGGAACCTAAACCACCTAATTCTCCCTTTCGTTTCGAATTTGCTTGGCTTACTCACCCTAATTGCAGAGACCAAATTGCTTCGATTTGGCATGGTGAAAATGATTTATTTGTTGTATTGTCTGCCTTGCCCAAGGCAATAAGGGAATGGAACAAAAAGTTTTTTGGCAATATTTTCCATAACAAAAAAAAGGCTTATCGCTCGTATCAACGGGGTCCAAAAAGCTCTTTCTTGTTTAGATAGTCCCCATCTTCACAGCCTTGAACGTACTCTTATTGAGGAGTACAACACATTACTTTACCGCGAGGAATTGCTCTGGTATCAAACATCTAGAGTTAATTGGCTCGAAGCCGGTGATAAAAATACTAGATTTTTTCACCTCACTACTTTATGTAGAATGAGGCAAAATAAAATCAATGCTCTTAAATTGAAGGGGTTTAGCATAAAGATCTTAGCGTCATTACTAACCATGTTCAAAACTTTTTCAAACAATTGTTGTGAGGGAAGTCAACCCGTGAGCTCTCATTTTTCTCCTAGTAGATTCCAAATAACTCTTCCGAGTGAGGCTATTAGGAACTTTGGGGATAGTATCTCGAATGAGGAAATCCACAAAGTCTTCCTAACCATGCACCCTCACAAAGCCCCGGGGCAGAACGGATGTCAAGCCTTCTTTTACCACAAATTTTATGATATTATAGAGGAGTCGGTGTGTGACGTTATCGCTCAGTGCTTTAGGTTGGGTAGGGTGCTCGAAGCTATAAGCGATTCCTATATTGTTTTGATCCCCAAAACCCAAAACCCGAATTCCATCACCAAATATCAACCCCTTGCTTTGTGTATCATCTTATTTAAAGCCATCACCAAAGCTATCATTCTTAGACGGAAACCCTTCCCAAGCGACCTCATCTCCCCACTCCAGAGTAGTTTCATACCGGGACAGGGGTACTCATGATAACATTCTTGTGGTGCAAGATGCACACGGTTCACAAGTCCAAAAGCCGAATGAGAGGGATGATCATAAACTTAGACCTTGAGAAAGCATATGACAAAATCAATTGGGAATTTTTTCGAGAAACCTTAATTCTCTTCCAGCTGTCCATATATCTCGTTAACCTAATCATGAGTTGTGTCATGAATTCTTTGGAATGGTCAACCCCTTCATCCAATCGAAACCTTATACGGACTTCGCCAAGGAGACCCACTATCCCCATATCTCTTTGTTCTTTGCATGGAGAGACTATCCTACCTCATCGAGGAAGTCATCTCCAAAAAACATTGGCAGCCGATACCTCTTCGTCGCGGAGGCCCTACCTTGTCACATATCCTTTTCGCCGATGACACCGTTCTTGCTTCCAAAGCCTCTTTTAAGAATGCATTGGCAATTAAAAAAACCATTGATACCTTTTGTAGTGCTTCGGGTCTTAAGGTTAATCTCCAAAAGTCTAAAATTCTTTTTGGCCCCAAAATCGAACCCACCATTCGTCAGGATATCTGTGAGCTCATGGTTTTAGAAACACCACAGATTTAGGCAAGTATCTTGGGATCCGAATTTTGGGGGTTGGAGCACCTGTAACAAACATAAGGAGATTGTGGATAAGATTCAGACTAAACTTAGCTCCTGGAAAGCTTCGAACCTTAGCCTAGCCGGACGTATGACGTTGGTTAAGTCGGTCGCCACGGCTATACCAATTTACAACATGCACTCCACTTGGCTTCCGACCAATGTTTGCAAACAAATTGATAAGTTGAATTGAGACTTCCTATGGGGGGACACCGAAGAAACCAGAAAAGTCCATCTTGTCGGTTGGGATAGAGTGATTAAGTACAAGCGAGATGGAGGGCTTAGGATTAGAGAATATCGCTATGTTAGCTAAAATTGGCATGGGGGTTATCAGGAAGGAAGATAACCTCTGGAACAATATTTTAAAAGCTAAATACTTGAAGAATGAGGACGTACCTAATCACATTCTGCTGCCCTATGCGTCGAAGGTTTGGAAAGGTGTGATCAAAAGCCTGAAAGCAGTTGAAGAAAAAAATTGGGTGGAGGGTAGAGAGTGGAGAAAACATTTCCTTTTAGTTCGATCGTTGGTTAGGAGATACACATCTGGGTGACCAAATTGGATCCCGAATTCACGTTGGGGAGGAACTACTCCGTGTGTCTCAATACTTGAACCAACCGGGTGCTGAAATTTCTCTCTTATCCAAACGTCTATTCCCCAAGAGGTGAGGGCTAAGACCCTTAGTATGCCTATCCCCTTGTTAGGGCATAAAGTTGATTCTAGGATTTGGAAAAGGTCCAGCAAATGGACAATTTTCCTGCAAATCTGCTTACGCTTTTCTTCTCTCTCGTGAGCTTGCTTCGGTCACTCCGACAAAGCAATAGCGTTGGATTTGGTTTCTTAAATGTCCTGAGAAGTTCAAAACTTTTCTTTGGCTTTGTAACCATGATAGTCTTCTAACTAATGTCTTGAGAGCCGAAAGACACATGACTCATTCCAATGCTTGTAACTTGTGCCTAACCACTCCTAAAGATCTCCAGCATATTTTCCTTAACTGTCCAAGGTAAGGCGACTTTGGGAGCATATTATCATTCCCACTGAGCTATTTGAATTTCTTCCATTGAACTGGTCCGAGTGGTTCACCTTGAACCTCAAAGTGTCATTTCGAAACATTATCCTCCCATCATGCAATTGGCCACATATCTTCTTGGCAACAATTTAGGCAATTTGGCTTGCTAGAAACAAACCTATTTTCCAAAACACAAACGAGCACTATCGGGTAACAACTAGCTATATTAAGGGGTTGGTTTTAGACCTATCGCGTGCTTTCTTGGAAGGGATGGGGGGATGTTTGAGTAAGAAAACAGACACTACATGGCTAACATCGAAGCTGGGGTGGGTCAAGCTCAACACCGACGGAAGCTATCTCAGCACCACTAGCTTAGCTACGAAGGGGGGCCTTGTTCATGATAAGTGGGGTAGATGGATCCTAGGCTTCTCAATCAAGCTTGGGGAGGTGTCTATTAATACAACGGAGCTGCTTGGACTAAGGGAAGGCCTTAGGCTTGCTTGGGAAATGAGCTTCACGAAAATTGAGATTGATAAGGACTCAGAAGTTATTGTTAAGCTCATCCATGCAGCGGACGTCTCTAAACATCCATTAGCCTTGATTATTGAAGACGTTAGGGAAATGCTTCACTTGCCTTTGGAGACCCGTCTCCACCACACCAAGAGAGACGGCAACACATGCGCGGATGCTCTCTCAAAACTTGGGCATAATATCACTTCGAGACTTTATTTTTGGGACTCGCCTCTTGATGAGGTGCTTCATTTGCTGAATGCTGAAAAGCAAAAGTAATTTGTTGTGATCTGCTCCTCTTACCAAAAAAAATATACTAGTCTTTTCCATGTTGAATAAAGTTTTGATGAATATCGGATATCACGTGGACTACCGAATTCATTTGATTAATCGACTATTAGCCATAAGAATCAGTCCTAAAATTGTAATTTTTCCTTATAATTAAGAATCATAAAATTGAGTTTAAAAGGACTTTTGATAAATCCCATACCTTAAACCTCAATTGGGGAGATTAGGTAATGGAGGGAATATATTTGCACGGTAATTATAAGCAAACAGGTTCACGCATAATACTTCACCTATTGATTATGCATCGTGGGCTTGTTGTTGGATATCGACTACTATAGATCGGTGCTATTGGATTAGAAAGAGTTATAATTCAAAAGAGATTAATTAAATGAGTTTAATTAATTGATTGATGAATTGTCATCTAAAACATCGCAGCGAGTTGCGAGCCCTTTTCTAATCGATTGGGGAACTTAAGGGTCACACACAAATGAATGGATAAACTCCTAAACGTAGATGAAATGTTTAATTGGATTAAATCAAAGTATTGATTTAATCGATTGAGATGGAATATATTCGATTGATTAAGTAAATTAATTAATTGATGGATTTAATTGAATCAATTTATTGGTTAAATTAAATTAAATTAAATAATTAATTTGGCTTTAGGGCCCAATTCATTGATTAATTGGATATTATTTAATTAATTGAATATATTAAGTTAATTGATGGGCTCATTTAAATTAAATATTTAATTTTATTGAATAAAGTTAAAGTGTTGATTTAATTGGGCCTCAGGCCCAAGCCCATTAACTGATTTGGTGGATTAATTCAATTTAGTGAAATTGATGGAGAAAACAATTCGTTCAACTCTTCGACTTGAAATGATTTAGATCACATCTCAAAGACTTGTTTCAAGATCTCCATTGCTATGCGAAGCCAAGTCTTATAGTCTTATGTAATCTAGGAGCTTCAACCATATGTGTATAAATTATTTTTGAATATAACTTATACATTATGATGAAGGAGGCCGAAAAGTATAAACTTTCATTTATATTATTAACTTAAAAGGCTATTTATTATACTTGAAATTATTTAGTTCAATCGGGAAAATTCCGATCGGGTCAAGTCCGGTACCCGATATCCAACCCGAAAAGCTCACCCCTAGTCATGTGTTCCCACATTGCTCGTCTATCGGAGTTGTAACCCTTGCATGTTAACTTTCTCTTTTTTTTTTTTGTTAAAAAAAGAAAAGAAATGAATACATGCCATCATTTTGTCGCATTCATGCTTAATATTGTATGACTCTCCAAAACAATTGTATCTATGCATAAGACGGAGCCAACGCGTTGGAGGGGGCAGTTGCT
Source organism: Petrea volubilis (assembly GCA_026212405.1). Taxonomy (NCBI): domain Eukaryota; kingdom Viridiplantae; phylum Streptophyta; class Magnoliopsida; order Lamiales; family Verbenaceae; genus Petrea; species Petrea volubilis. The sequence goes on along the minus strand of CM047879.1, from coordinate 20,582,988 downwards.
CTCGTCTCAAATTTATGTCGAGTTAAAAATTACATGTATTTTTTTGAAAATTTTAAAATTTACTCCCAAAATCTTAAAAATACCTTTAATATTTTATAAAAATTTAACATCATCCCATACCAAAAATGCTGGCTCCATCCCTATGCGATGCATTACAAATCAATAGAGAACAATTAAGGAAAAGAGCTTTCAATCTAGCTTCTTTTCCATTAAAGCTTGGGATCAGTTTATTTGAACTTCTATGGCTTAGGGGTAAAGACGGGTCCTTTTACTTCTAATTACAAGGGTATTTAATTAGGATAAAGATGTGATAAGAGCTATTAACTGATTGAATTTGAATTGAATTTGAATACAATTAATTTTTCAGATATTTGACTTTGAACTGACTCATATAGAATATATATGATTGTTACCAAGTTCAAACCCAACAAAGAGTCCGAAACTGGATACAAAACTCAATCCAAACAACAATTAAAAGAAATTTAAATTTTAAAACCAAACAACAAATAAACAATTAATACCTTACGTAAACTTTAAAATTGAAAGAGTAGCAGAATATTGTAGAATACTTATTGAATATCAATTTACTATTTTATGCGTCTTTACTAATATCTTATACATATGATTATCAATTTAATAAAAAATATTATCGAAATTAAACAATTTCATATTCGATTCACTTATTTTGGTGATAGGCAGATATTTAATTGATCTTTAACGGGCCGGGTTTGGGTTATATCTGAACCCATGGCCATCCCTAGGGCTCCCTACATCATATCCAAGTGTGTTGCTGAGCAGTTAGAAGCCCCACAAGGCACGAACCTTTTGAAGAGATCCAAGCCCAAAAATGAAGTTCAAGAAAATCCAATTCCAAAATGGGCCACTAGCCTAATGAATTTGGATACGGCTTTTAATTTTTTCAAGTCCAAAATAATTATATTTACTCTTTTTTTTTTTGGTTGGGGGGGGGGGGGGGGGGGGAGTTTGTGCTCATGCTTCTTTGCCTCTCTAACCCATTATATTATACTTATATAGTTTTTTGCAAATTGCAACTAAATTATTTTTATACCTTATGTCAAACTTTAGCTCTAAGTCTCTCCAATTTTTTTTAAAAATTTGTCGCTCTGCCACTGGAATTATAGCTTATCACGTGTATGGCGTTGTTATGTCCTCTTTCATTTCCCTTTAAGAAAGAATGTGTGTGCACGTGTATGGCGTCCGACTGACATTTATGAAGGAAAAAAAAGTCTCTTCAATTTTTTCTTTGAAGTTTAAACATATCATTCAATATAATAAAATAAAATAAATATATATTTTTATTTGACACGCTAATAGTCGGTATTCTTTCCATCTTTCAAGGGTGTTTATGTATTTTCACACCTACTTTACCCATGTCGCACGCAGCACGCTCCCCCTCTAATGACATAATTAAATTTGTTTATTTTGAAAAGGTAGAAAATCCACACCGCCTTCGGCAACTATGTGTAATGTGTGAGCGTGTATATAACATACACGTACAATCGAATTGGACGAGAACTATAGAGAAGGAAATCCATGGAAGACAGCTTCAGGGTTCGCGTAGATAAGGTGTTCGGCTCTCTGAGCAGCCATTCGGCGTCGTCTGCGGGGGTGACCCCTTCCTTGTGGTGCCTCACGGACGAAGAAGTCGAGACGCAAGATTGGAATCGCAACAAAGAAGACGAAGAAAGGGACGGCGGCCTCGGCCTCGGCGGCGAATCTGGGCCGTCCACTGTGCGAAACTTGCTGGAGGATGATCTTCGAAACTTGGGCGACGATGGAGAGGAGGAAGAAGGGGGCGAGGAAATTGATGGTGAGAGTAGGAAACGACGTCGCAACAACACTGGCAGTAGTGCTGAAATTAGTGTTGATGACGATTTTGACGTCCGATCCAATATTGGCCGGGACTGCACCCTTGACTATGAGGTATTTGGTTTTCAACTGATGCAAGTTTGTTTATTTTGTTTTTCCGACTATATTGTGCATATATGAACCCTCAAAATTGCAAGAGGGGAGGAGGGGGGGTTATGTTTCAGAGGGTTGAGGAGGAGATTAGCCGATAGTGTAACATTGAAGTCTGTTTCATTCTTTGAGGCAGGCAGAGATAAGAGGGCAGCATCCCTTTGATAATGTTGAATCGGTAGTGCGTGGGAGTTTTTGAATTGTATACTTATCTTACAGTTGGAAGTTCCTTATTGATTTGAGAATGTATGGCGTAGCATATCTGTGGTAACAATATTCTGCGGACTTATTTATCAGCAAATCTTGTGTTTCCATGATTTGTCATGGTCATGATTTCACCTCTTACTGCTTAGCAAGAGTGGAAGTTACCAAATAAGGTTGTTTGGCTTCAGGAGTGAATGAGTCTCTTTCCTAACTGCACCACTTGATTTTAGTTTTTTCAATTTTTGATCAAACCTTTTGTGTGTGTGTGTGTGTGTTTGGGGGGGGGGGGGGTATGGAATAATGTGTCAGTTGTATATCTTATTTTGTGAATTTATACTGTTGGCATTGAATCGTAATTTATCTAACCTTTTACTTAACAATTAACTATTGTTATTTGTTAATTTCATTTGATTTTTTAAGTTGTCCTTCCTATTAGAAATGATAAAAGAAAGTATGTTTCCGCATACTAGAATTGTGCTTGCCAGTAAATCGAATATGCTAGAGTATGTAGTTGGATTTGGCATTCGGGCATGCTTGTCTGGCACAGTTGTTTCTACAAATCCTAAAATTTAAGAAATGCATTGTCTCACTTTGGCTTCAGTGAAGCCCGCAGTCAAGTTCAACACAAAATTCCTACTCCATGACAATTAAATCTCGCACCTGGACACATAAATTGCATAACCTCTTTTGATGCATAAGACAGCTCAGCACTGGTTTGTGACGTCTGATGCTTATGCTATGTTCTCACTCTTCTGAATGTTTAGAAGATTCTTGTGGTTTTTCTCTTGGTCAGATACACGTTTGTTTTTTGTCCTTTATCTTCCATTCTTCCTTTCACAGCTGTTTAATATGGCATTTCACTTCCATTGGTTTATGCAGGAAGAGGAAGACGAATATGACAAAGTCGCAGTTGGCACAAAATGGAGAGGTGACCGTGTATACATGAGGGATGTGAAGTCTGCTGATTATGGAATTGATGAGCTTAATGAATATGCCAAGCTTCCCAATGTACACCTCAAAGACCCTCGTGCAAATCACGAGGCTGCCAAAAATAGGCTGAAAGAAGACGCGGAGGCTGCTGGCAATTTTGATACTTTACAGCTTTCTGATAATTCCGGTGTCACCACAAACACAGAGACTGGAGATCTTAACAAAGGAGAATTTTATGGTGACAACCCTAAGCCGATATTGAAAAAGAGAGAGAAAAAACTAGAGTCCAGGTCAGAGAAACGTGTCAGATTCTCGGTTGACCCTAAAGGTAGCACTCAGTCTCACGAGGGTCAAGAGTCATCTGGAGCCAGTGATTTGGCATCAGAACCAAGAGCAAGTGATGAAAATGCAGTGCCTGAACAGGCATCATCTGATCTTTCTCAATATTCATCTGGTGTTCCAGATTATATTAGGAACCCTTCCAAATACACACATTATACATTCAATTCATCTGATGATATGGATGACCAGTCGAACCAAAAGGCATACATGGACTTATTCAGTTACTTAAGGAAGGGAAAAACTCATGAGTCCGTGGAGGATGCATCAGTTGAGCTTCCAAAATCAGTAGTGTTCACGCCAAAAAGGAAACCAGAAGAAGACTCAAGGGCGAAGAGGCGCGAAGACGAGCATAAAAGAGAAGATAATCTTAACAATAGGAACTGGTCTATTGGTATTACAGCAGAGGAAGCGCAAGAAAGTGAAGTTTCTGCTATGGAAGAAGACGAACCATCTCTGGCAGTTGATAAAGAACGCAGCTTGCACAAACCTGGTCGTCGGTATCGGACCAGGACCAATGACAATGTTGACGACAACTTAAATTGACTGTAACTTTGATGGCATTTTTGACAGGAAACCCATTCATATCTTGGTATTGGGTCCATGGTCGTTTCTCATTAAAACTCATCTCCCCAAAGGTATGTCGATTTCTGCTTTCATAGCAGTACTTTTGTCGTCGTGCTTTGGTGGCGATTAATCACGTCTGCAACACGCCAATATGTGGATTTGCAAGTAAACATGTCAATCAGCCGAATCTATATTAAGTCGATTTTTCATCCCTGAGTGTTTTTAACAGCAACAATATTAGGTTATTTTCAGGTTTTGTAGCAGTCACTGCACCCTAGGGTCAGATTTGTGTAATGGTTATTGAGGCTATTTGACAGATGCTTTTCAATACACACTTTTCTCCTGTTATTTTCCTGTTCTGCCTTGATATATAGGTTCTCCTCTCTCCTGTTCTCTCTCATTCATTTGTGTGCAAGAATGCCACTGGCAATGCCTATGGCGAATTATGGACCATATCGTGGGTGCTACAACTAATAGGCCGTGCTGGACAAATTAACTAAATTGTATTCTACTATATTCTTTGTTCACACTAAAGTATTTTAGATGAGATATCGCTTCAGCACTGATAATTGGAACTGTAAAATTCTCAAGCAGTTCAAAACCATTGTTCAGGTGTTTTATAGCTCTTTCCAACAAAGATGCACAAGTCTTTCGCTTGGCATTAAGTTTTGCTGGTCGTCTGATGCTGTCTTATTTGGTAAATAACCTCTAGTATCTTAATTCCATTAAGTTAATCTGTGCAATATAATGCATTTCTAAGAATTTATTGCTCAGGTCGTTATGGCTTGACAATGCAGTTGCGCCTTTTAACTGACATTAATGGAAAAACAAAGCTCAGCTTCCTGAAATAGGTTACTAGTTAATCTGGATGTTGAAATCGATTCGCAAGTATGTTGGATTCATTGCCAAGCGGCAATAATTCACAAGTCTTTTGTGGGATTTGTTTGTACGGATCCCATGTTTGAACCAAAGTACAAATTGTGTTATATTTTGTAACTTGATTTATTTCTTAATTTCGGATACATATGAAAATTGGTAAAATTTGAACTGCACGGTACATAAATGGAGTTTAAATCTGGTGCTTAGAACAATTCTTCCATCTGACTACTGCAAAGAGAACCAAAGTCAACAATGCATATCGCCCAAGAGATTTTACATATTTCTTCAAATTTAAAGACCAAAATCCAGAAATTTCAAGAGAAAATCGTTTCCCGGGCTAATCAAACACTAATATTCTGCCCACCTTACTGGAGGTTACAGCTCTCGAGAAATGAATAAGAACGTTTTTATCTTCTGAGGACTTGACATACCGGATTGTTACACAAGACAGGTACATAGTAAAATTTAACTTCACGAAGCTGATATCAGGTATTCTTTATTTCCCCTTGATTCAAAACTCAATATGCACAGAAACTGTGACTAGCCGACTATACATCAAGTTGATAGTTGAGAAGGAAAATTTGTAACCTCTTCTCAACTAACCCAATGCTACACCATTTCACTCCTGTATTTTGTAAGTAGCACGAAACCATTCCAGCGGGAACCGGATCAATGATGCACTAGTGAGACACCATATATGTCTTAATTTGTTGCGCTTAAAAGTGTGATGGCTGGTGCATTCCCGTCAAGCGAGCTTCCGAATATGGGCTGCAAATCAGGAAACAGTTACTCGTTTCTGTAACCAATCTAATAATATATTCAAGTAAATAATTCCAGCTGCACTCAAAGACTCCTGAACCAACCGTCCCCCCCAACCCCCCCCCCCCCCCCCCCCCCCCCAGCACGCGCACACAACAAATGATGCATATAATTCCTATAGAACAATATTTCAGCCATAGAAATTTAATCCACATGTTTTCTCAGCTATTAGTGCTTTATGCAGCAATGGCGTTTACTGATCACCAAACTACATATACAAGCAAACAAAATCCACTGGAGAAACTTCGTTGGTTCTCTTAATTCTTTTTACGTATTCCTTGGCATTGTGGATGGTTCTCAGCTTTCACTATTTACTCGGCATTCAAAATTTGGCAACAATCACCTCAAGCTGAGCTTTATCCAATCGTTGGCATAATCAAGGATGGCACTAATCAAATCAAACTTACTGAAGTTTGATTAGAGAAGGTTAGAACAAACTTACTAATCCGTCATGCCACCACCACTGGAATTTCTCCATCTCAGCTGTGAAACATTACAGACCACTTACCTCTGGAACTAATCAGTTCAGGAGCTCCTTTGGACCATGGAGCAGCAATATCTACAATAGTTCTTCAACCCTCTTCTAAGTTCTAAATGTCTTCATCACAAGTATCTCTAGATTTAGGTGTGCCCTTATGCTCATTCCTCTCACAGGCCATAATCAAAGTCTATGAAAAGCAAAAGCAAGTGTCCTAACACCATAACATTCAAGCTCTCATTTACTCTGGTCCATTGGATTTGGAGTGGTCGCAACACTATACACAGGATAGAATTTGATAATAATGGCCTGAAAATTTGAGAAGTCATGAGAACAGAGAGATGGCACTTCGTTGGTTGTCCTTGCAATTGTAATCTATGCCAGCAGAGCAGTTATGTTCATGGTGCGGATGGGGCAACGGAGGGATGACGTTAGAGAAAATTTTGAGACATCAGTGGCAATCACATGCTGATTGTGGGTAATAAAGCATCCAGCTGAGAGTTACATTGTTTACATCTTGAATATTAGAAATAATTTAATCACATTCTAGAAAGATAAAACATAAAAAAAGGAACCTTTCATTACTTTGCCCCTCTAATATTACATTTTCTATCTTGCTAGGAATAATTCTAGTTACAGGGAGACATTTCAACCACAACCCACCCCATCCCGCATCTTTCCTCTTTCTCAGACACACAGTCACGTAATTATTAGACAATTCTAGTATTACCTTCAGAAAGAAATAAATAAAAAGACCTTATATCTACTTGTGTGTGTCTCTCTCCAAGGGAGAGAGAGAACCAGCAAAGACTTGAGGAACCAAGTTGCTATTCAGTTGGCAGAGTCAAAAAGTTAGGATTGATTGGACAGGAAATTGCTAGCAATTTCACTTTTATGCAATTGCACAAGAATGATAAGAATATCCTCTCATTCCAAAGCTATATTCTTTTATATCCTCTCAAAATTTCTGGTACCAATAATTATCCTTTTTGGGCTATAAAGATAGGTTTGGATTCTTTTACTCCATTTAGCAAATCTTAGAAAATTTAGCTTTCCATCTTTCCCCAACAATATATACGAGTCAAAATTAATTCTGATAGTTTCCAAATGCTTCAGAACTATACCTCTTCATAATTGGCAGTCGAAAGTAAAAATGGTTCTTTTTCTCTGATCCCACCATTCTCTGCAACAATTCTTTCTAAATCCTGGCACAACAAAAGAAGATCAAATTAAATAACTAATCCATCAAAATCATAAATCTAAAAATGACTTAAAAGTAGCAATTCCCAGTCAAGTGAGCACTTCATAAAAGCTTGTGCAATGAAAACTATTCCATATTTTTATCAAAGATGAATCAGTCATACTACGCATTCTCAAAGAAGAGAACAATGAGTATTAACATTGTTATGACAATATCTCATCAAGAATAAATATATTCTACAAATTAAAATGTTAAAGGAGTACCCAAAGATTTTATGGTAAGAAATGGTAAATTCGGAAACCTGGGTGATACATAGTTAATTAACGAAAATGAATTAATATTAGTATCACAATGTATGGAGATATACATGGGTAATCATTAACCGTATCCATATCACCAGTATTAAATTACAGAAACATGCTTCTCTGATCACATCTACAGGAAGTTTAAACAGGTTTTCACTTTACAGCTAGAAATTATCATAGCAATCAAAATCCAGCATGTTTCCTTATGCTCTAACCATTGACCAGACCCACTCAGTTCTGTGGCATCTCGCAAGCTCGAGAAACTCTAATTCTACCAAGCCTGGCTAGAACCATTGAGATGGCAGGAGACCGAGCAAACTCAAATCTTACAAGAACTCCTTCTGCACAGACTCAGACTACAAAACAATCAATAGTGCCCCTCGTCTTTACTTTACCAGCCCTATTTTAGGCCATGACAAGCACTCCTCTGTGTTATGAGTGCACTTATTTTTATGTGCTTACCTTGATACATGCAAAAGGTATTTTGACTATTTCTTCCATTAAAATTTTTCATACTCGAACTTTGGTGCAGGAAAGGGGCATGTTGGTCTGCAAGAATATCCTCCCATCAAAAACAGTTCTCCGATTAAATCTCAGAGAATCCCAGACTGATCCATTCTTGATATATGAGATATACTTGCAATTGAGGTTCAATCAACCGAACTACAGAACAGTGTTGCACTTCCATTAATGCTATGTTTGGAACAAGGATTTTGGTGAGGAAACGTAGAAAGAAAATGAAACAAAAATGAAACCAAAGAGTACTATCATGAGAAGCAAAGAAAAAGAAATTTCTTCCCATTTCCCTTACTGAAATCTAAGAACCAAAGGTAGGGTAAAGGAAAAGCTGGAATGCCTTTGAATTTAAATTTTTTCCAAAGAAAATGTATTATTTCCATCAATTACGTGAGAGCTGTCCCAGGCCAATCTATTGCGGACTTACCAGATCTGTTTATTTAAAGATATGGTTTGATCTTTTGCTCATCATCATTTTTTTCGTTCATCTCTTCACAAATTCACTCCCACATTTCCATGTTTAAAGAATGATGATTTTTGCCTTTTAAAATCTGTAAAGTCCTAACGAACTGTTATGTCCAAGCAGAGCGCCTCATTTGGTTTGCTTCTGGTGAAGCTTCTAGCAATAGATAAGAAGCATTCTGGTATGGCAGGAATACAACTTTTTACATTGAAATATTACAGGTTTGTTTTGTTGAATTCAAACTTTTCTATAGCTGGGTCTCTAAATTTAAAGATTTAAACTGTAACCCGTTGCACATTAGAACCTCCTTTACAGTTAAAAAAGTGCTGGCGACAATGTTGGGTTTGTCAAAAAACTAAAAATTGGGGACTAGTTTAGTGCTAAATAGAGAGATTGAAATTGAACTAGAGGCGAAGATAATGAATCAAAAACTGTAATGGAAGTAAGGGCAGTTCAGAGTAACAACTAAAGAAGAAATCAAGACTGCACTAAGTACATCTGAGTCATGATAGAGATCATAAACAGGCTGAAAAGATGCACATGGAAGAATAAGTAAAAATTCTATCCATGCCTACTGAACAAACATCTTCTCAACCTTCACAAAGCAAATGCTTTAAACACACTTTATTTCACTTGATTCCTGTGCATTATTAAGGTGGATAAACCTGGTCAACAACTGGCACGAACCATTACTGTATAACATTTACTATCAAAAAACATTACAAACAAAGGCACTTCCTTTTATTAGCTCACTCGTAGTGAGTGGCATAATACTAAAAAGTAATATCTTAGCTCCACATATTTCTCGTAAATCTGTATAATCCTCGGGTTTTACATCTTTATATAAGTCATTAGTTTAAGCTGTATGAACTATACTGCTCAGCATAATTCTGTTGAGCTTGGTCATCCACCACGGTAAATTGCATTGAGGACCAGATTTTAATTTTTCAGACTTCATCCAGACCCTTGGTTTAATCACCAAACTAGCTCAAATTGAGTTTACTCCAATTGTAGAACACGATGATTTTCCTGATTGTACTGATTGCTCAGGCAAAAGTCAAAAAGGCTATAGACCTTATAAGACGCTTGCATTTTCATGCTGCAAACGAATATGAGGAATGGAAACAGAAGATATATATGAGAAGCCAAGAGATGCCGGTGTAAAGGACATGCTCACAACCAGGCTCAAGGATACGCTGGCGTATTAGCAATTCAGCATTTTAGAAGATAACAGAAGATGCCTCATTATCATATCTTTTATTGCCAGGCCATATATAGGTAGATTCCATAACAAATACAAGGCAGTTCCCTTCTTCCAGGCAAGATAGACAGGTAAGGTTAATCAGAAATACAGTTGAATCTTCTTATATTAAACGAGCTCAAAAAGAAAATGTAAATAGTGAAATTGTTTAGAAGAATAAGGTTGAATTTGATTGTTGAGATCAAGATATACCTTTCCAGTTAAAATTTCATATTCGAGCAGTTCCTCTACGATTTTCTCCAGGACTAGATAATTCTTCTGAAGCAGCATTTTTGCCTTATCATATGCTATGTTGTAGATCTGCATATATCCAATTGAGCGGCTTCAAAATGGATCTTTAGACTTCTAAATTCAGCCAGCAATGTTGAAAGCAGATCCATGTGAATACGAGACAAACAGACTCGAAGAATAAACAACACTGCAGTTGCTACCCCTCTGGCTTGAACCACATATTACCAATCCAAATTTCCAACTACGTGAAACTTTAAACGAAACAGAGAGCATTATGTAAATTAGGGCCACATATATCATCCTTTGGATGGTGAAATTTGCATTTGGAAACTAAAACAATTAAGGTTAAAGACCATGGATGGTAGCACTTCTACATATTTCTGGAGAAGCTATAGTCTAATGGTATGGTTGGGATATTGGGAGGAGGGGATAGAGACGGTGAGGATGGTAGTAATGGGGCGAGAGATGAGGGTAAATCACTTAAAAGAAAATGTAACTTGGACAGAACTTTTTTAAGCTTTTCATTTCAAGATATATTAAGAACACTGAGAATCAAAGCTAATTATGCAAAAGCCACCTACGTTTTCAACTTTAGCAGCCATCTCATTTTCAAAGTTGTCTCCCATACTCAGAGCTGTGACCTGTGCCAATTAAGAATAGTCGATATGTTCATCAGTGTGGATCTGAAGGAAGCGATTCAACCGTTGTATAGACACCAAGTGAAATTCAAGGTGGTCGCATGTTTCATGAAAAATAATTAATGTTAATGGGCAGAGTACTTTAAAAGAAAACAATCATGTGCTTAGATGATGATGTAATTCTTTTTCATGCCAGAATCTAAAATAGAAGAGAGGACTCACAGAGGCTGACTATTATTGGTGGTCGGATATAAGGGAAATACAGAGGTTTCAGTAGATTATCGATGTCTCATTATAGAGTTGAAACAGCAAAGAAAAGCAAAACCTAGCTGTTTGAAAGGATTCTTGCAGATGTCTAATCATGTTTGAAATGCAAATTGTGGGCACAGAAAGTGTGTGTTGGTGGAGAAAGATGAGAATAGAGTGGCGGAAGTGGGAAACTGGAAAACTCTGTTTGGGAAAAGTTTTTGAGCTCCAAAGTCACTGAGGGTCAGAATTTTTTTGATTTTAAAATAGTGCACATAAGGTGTGCAACAGTGAATAGCAAAAATCATGTCTCACTATTACTCTCTCTGTCCAAGGTTCCATGTCATTGCCCTTCAAAATGAACTGAAATATTCTCATTAATCTATTTAAAGATGAATGCCGCATGTCATTGCCCTTCAAAATGAACTGGAATATTCTCATTATTCTATTTAAAGATGAATACCGCATTTCCATGGTGGTAAATTGTTGGACTGTCGTCAGGACCCCAGCCATACTGAATAACCATCCTAGTTGCTATCTGCACCAAGGACTAATCAGAGTCAGACAATGATGCAATATATGTTACAATATAACAGATTAAATGCAGCTAAGACCTCCTGTGCATCCTTCAACTCTGAAGAAGAAAGAATATTTTCTTCCCCAAATGGAAGCAGTAGCTGTGAGGCAACATAAGAGCCAAAGCAGAATACGAGTTTCTTTTCAAGATATGCTCTTGTCTCAACATTCCCATTCATGGAATTGTCAGTCCTAGCTTTCGTAATCTTGGTGCATCCAATTCCCTGCAACAAGAAAAGCCAAACTCTGATAATAATTGTTGCGGAAGCATTTTAATGTATCTTCAATAATTTCCTACATCATCAGTTTACTAGAAGAATCATCCTTGCTCAACTTCACAATGCTGTAAAAGATAGATTTCTGAAAGTAAACATGATCATATATGGAAGTAAAAACTCTAAATATGAAGAATTCTCTTATCTAAAACAGATAAAAACCACTGTAATGGCTGAAAGAGCAGGAGTGGACAGAGAAAGTTTTACCGATCAAGATATTTAAGATTTTATTATCAATCCACAAGCATAAATTTATTGCATATACGAATGAAAACCGTGCAATATAATGACTCACTATAGCAGACAGATATCTCATACTCAAAGTGATAACAGCTATGTCCTACTGTTTCCTGTAGTTCATGATTTAACTAGCCTCTGGACCATTATTTTTACGTATATCTCCTTTGTCAGCTGCATGCCATCTATTTCATATCCACCCAGTAAACAAAGCTAAATAGTTGTCAAGAGCATCTTAGCCGCAACATGTTCGAATTGCTAGCTTCTCAAATGCACTAGAGCCTCATTTGATTAGTGCAGTTCTAATAAAATTTCACATGTATGAACTTTTATCACCCTTCCATACAGGTCCATTTACCATCCCCACATGGCCAACCATTCCGATTAAAAGAGCTGTCATTCAAGTCACCTTGTCAGATTTTTTCCATTTCAGTTAAATCCAAACCTAAAGTTGCGTTGAGACCTGCCCTCATCCAACTTAAACATTCCCCCTGTCAAAAGGAAAAGGGTCCTCAGGGCACGGTTATCAAGGGGCACCACAAGAACATTAAAGGAAATGGTAGACGGATGCTCACATCACAAACAAAACTAAGGAGAACACATACATCATGAAGAGAACCAAGCACAGCCAAAAGACAAATGGCAAGAAGTAGGGACAGCAATAAAGAAGTACCAATACCCAAGTCTATTAGCTACTCTAGTACTTAGATGACCTGTACACTAGGAGAAAACATACAACATGATTTCTATCACGATTAGTCGATGATTACTGTATGCCTATCATGGCTATGCCATGATATCTATATCTTGTCATGGAGTTGCCATGATTTTGTCTGCTTGTCACAGTTTGGTGAAGTCACATTGTAATTTTTCATCCACCTACCAAATTTATCCTTGCACACCATGATTTACAATGAAATAAAGCTCTTCTACACCAAGGTTGATGCATGTCTCTTTGCTAATCCAAGCTTCCAAGATGCCCATTTGAAGAAGAGGAATAGAATATTGTAGTTTTCTTTTTGATATAAAAAACATGATTGTTATGCATACTCTAGCCTAAGGGAAAGTGTTAGATTACGGGTTACTGTCATCATTTTACCTTTATCTCTGTTTAGTTATTTTAGGTTTATTCAATAATACACTATTAGATTCTCTCTTCAAAACCATGAATCAAGTTTTCGCATAATTGGTTCAATACTTCTCTATAGCTCCAAGATTTAGTCTTGTCAATTTGCTAACTTAACTTAGAAAGAGAAATGTAAATAGCGAGCAAAGAGAAAGGTATGAGGGTACAAGAAAACAACTCTTACATCTTGTACTTAGCATTAGTATATTATAAAAATCAAATAAGCACACTTTAACCCTGCTCCTAGGTTACCTACGAAACACCTAAAATCCAGTATACGAGGCTGGTATCATGGTGAGGGCCTAGCAACTACATGATCTCCCGTTTGTAAATCCCAAATTCTATTTCGAGTGCTAGACACAGAATAATATAAAAGGGTATAGAATAAACCCCTATGAGTTGACATAAACTATAAGTTACAAAAATTAGGTCTTAGCTAAGTACTAATTAATTTAGTTTGGAATTATTAGATTATAAAAGTTTGTAGAACATTATCAAGCTTGAGAGATAACTTATAATTTCAAAACTTGTTACAAAAAGAATAAAAAGAGCAAAAAAAGGAAAACAGAAAGCAAGGTCGGATGTCAAGCTACATATATGCCCTACTTTTCATCATTCTTACCTAGAAACAAAATTGCACTCACCTATCTATTGATTTTACCACGTCATACGTGCAAAAGCTACACCCACACCAGAAATATATGCTAAAATATATGCATGTAAACTCTTTCAATTCTGTACCAGACCACATATGTTCCATTGTTCCTCCGCTGTTTTTGTACTACTCATTATATCGGATGGTTCAATTAGTTCATATTGTGTTTGAATAACAAACATGACCTAATTGAACCATATAATTTTATTATTCTGTACACATAATGTTCAGGCCCAGAACTAATTAAACTGTTAGATTTCAGTACAGAGAAGAAATTATTTTCATGGCTTGATGATTCTATTCATCCAGTATTCTCTATTTATAGACCTATACAGACTCCTCAAATTAATTTCTACCCATCCTTCCATTTATTCTACCACCATCTCACCAACTCTCTATAATACCAATGCCTATTTACATGCAAACACCCACTCTGTGTACCAACCCCCCCCCCCCCCTCCCTTTTTTAAAAGATGGAGTTTAAATATTAATCATGCCCACCTAAATGCAAAGATATTCAATTCGAGTTCCTAATGCTTTCGTAAATCTACTCAGCAGCGCAGCCAATTGCAAAGACATTGCATTTGAGTTCCACTTAAAGATTACGTAAATATCTCTCCTAGTCACTCTCCTGTCATTTCATAGTTTGTGGAAATCAAATTTTATCGGATCTTCTCTTGAATGAAGTGACAATCAACTTCGATGTGGTTGGTTCTTTCAGGATATATTACATTCCAGGCAACATGGGGAGTAGCTTGATTATCACACAAAAGTTTTGCCATTATAGTGGCCTGAAACCAATTTCATTAAATTAGTAACTTAATGTAGTAGTTGCATGTCTGCAGTTGCTAAGACAACTTTATTCTCGTAGGTGTAATTTGATTTTAAATTATTATAATAAGTGTAATTTGAATTTCAATTATTGTAGATTGTAGTATGTACGATGGGAGATGGGGTAGGTATGGCCAACTTATGAATTGGTTGGTGCCCTACTTCTATAAATAACTTAATAGATGGCGTAGGTAGGTATGGTATTTATAGAAGTAGCACACCAACCAATTCATAAGTTGGTCATACATACCCCATCTACCATCAGATCTACCACAATAATTCAAATTACACGTACTAAATTAATTCAAATTCAAACTAAATCTACCAAATTATCTTAACAACTTCAGGCATGCAACTACTACAATTAAGTTTCTAATTCAATAAAATTCAAGGAAAAAAAACCCCTAACAATCAAAATGTTCCATGCGATCAAAACAGAACATATTAAGATTAACCGTCATGTGATTTGTGGCTCTAGAATCAATGTCCCATTTATTTGAGGTGGAAACAAGACGTTTACATGATTCATCAAGGGCAATGATTGGAGTAGATTCCTTCAGTTAGTTCAGATATTAATGGAATTTAACATACTCATCAGCTTGAGATCATGAGCCTTATCAGCGGAGGGACTACGAACAAAAGTAATATCAGCGACCTATGTTCTTTGACTATGGTGCTGCAATCTTTACAAAAACGCTTGGTATGACCTAGTTCACCCCAATTGTAGCAAATAATGGTGTTGTTGGTGCGGTTAGCATCAACAATCCTATTTTCCCCTCTCTTCTTGTTGTTCCTCTGTTCATTCCCCCATCCTTTGGCAACAAGGACACTATTTTTTGGATTAGATTGCATGATCTCTGTACGCAATACACTACTGAAGGCTTCCTAAAGAAAGTGACTCTAGAACTGGAGAGAATCTAGGGTTTGGCAGTTTCAAATCCAACAGGGGTCCACCCAAAGAGCTCATTATCGCCAAATGCTCTCCATGAACTTGTTATACTTTGACATCAGCCCTGAATGGTAAAAGCATATTCAATTCCTCATATGTACTTAAAATCCATAAAATAAGATGTTCAGCAATTGTGGGCACTGCTAAAAGTATTTCACTAGCCAATGCCTTACTATCACTCATTTTACATTTAAGAAAAGAAATCCTCTCTTTGAAATTCCCACCCCCTTCTTTCTCTCTTTCTTTCTTTTACCATTTTTTTTCGTTCCTTTTTCTCTTCGATTATTGTAGAAAATAAAACACATACCTATCCACTAATAAACTGAGTGGTAAACTAATAATACTAGTAGCACAATAATGCAACACAAATCTATCTACCTCACAAGACTTACAATTGGGCCTCCCTCTGGCCTGACAAGCTGCTGCATGGAACACTCAGCTGGCCCTCCTAGGGCCCGACAAATTCAGTACCAACAGAGATACACAACAGCAATAATAGAGTCATAGAGAGAACAAAATTCAAGCAATAGGGAAAATCAGAACACTTAAAGTAAAAGCAACACTCTAGGGTTACAAAATAAGTTCGCAACACAACAGCTCTGCTGGAAATGACAACTGTAGCCACAGCGCCAGAAAAACATTCCAGCGGCTCACATGCACTCCCACCGGTGCACGGCTAAGGCGTGAAAGTTTTAATTGGCACGTGGCCCACACGCTCATCTTTTAGCAGTCAGACTTTGAGCGCCACTCTCCTGATGGCACTCCTCCCTACGTCAGAGATAAGATGAAACATTCACTCTATAGTGGTGACCCTGGGAACCCTGGCATAGTACTTGTGGCTTCTACTACCATGTTAGATTTCAGTAAAAGGGGGAAATTCTTTTCATGGCTTGATGATTCCATTCAATCGGTATTCTCTATTTATAGACCTATACAGACTCCATATGAATTTCTACCCATCCTTCCATTTATTACACAACCACCATCTCACCCACTCTTTGTACCACCCATGCCTATTGACATGCAGTCACCCACTCTCTGTAACATAAACCATAAACGATAATAACTACTAAATAATACAAAAATGATAAGGGAACACACTTGACAGTGTAAAGAATTGAAAAAGTTCACATTAGCATATAACTAGATGTGGATGTAGCTCGTACACATGTTACATGGTAAAATCAACAAGCAGGTGAAAAAGTGTAATCGTTTTGCTCATAATAATGAGGAAAAGTAGGGCAAGCTTCTAGCACGAAATTTGATCTCGTGTCATCAATTTTATATAACCTCTCAACTTTTCATATTCTCAATTTAAGTTTTGACAATTTCTTATAATCTAATAATTCCAAACGAAATCAATCCATACTTATTTTGGCAAATAGATTCTCATCTAGATATGCAAACCTGATTATTCTTGGAACATTTTTTAAGGTATACCCAAGTACCCAACATTGTACTAAGATTTATGCTTGTTCCATCAAGTTACAGGAAGATTCTGTTGTTACATGCTAGGAAGTTGACCAATTAAAAGATGGAAAAAGAAAATATACCTCCCACGAAGAAGGTTCAAGCCATAAATTATCAACAACATCAAAATTTGGTAACAGAAGAGCTATGAGACCACGGCCAGCAGCCCAGACAGCATGGGGAAATTTTGTTTCCCTAGTCCACTGCAAAAAAATAAAGCAAAAGTTATTCCCATACACAGCTAATAGAACTAAAGAAGTGGCAAATGAACAACAATATGGCTAGATTTAAGTCTAACAGAAAATTTTAAGGCAAGAGTGAAACGGGTAAAATAGACTATGTAGACTCCAACAAACATCTTTTCTTAGAAGTCCATCCTATAACAAACTCAAACAAGAAGCATCTTCTCCACTTGCAATCCAAGTAAACAAAGCAGCCCACTCAGATGTCCCTGTCGACCCACTTTCCAAACCAAAGTTTAAATCAATTTGCTGCAATAAGTTTTCAGTCCAGCACATCCTTCTTGGACATCATAACTATTGCCCGAGTCCAATCACTTTTCAAATTTGAAACCCTTTTACCGATTTTGTGGAATCTAAGCTGATTCTGTTTGCCTCATGCACTTTCCAAAATAATAAACATGACAACTTGACAAAGTCACACCTCACTTCCTCGCTTAATATACCTAAATGGTCACAGAACTTACACCTGGTGACAAATGCTTTGACAAAGTCATGCCTCGCTAAACATTACACTTACTCCTGATTCACAAGTGAGTGAATGTAACATATAGCATAATTTTCACACCACCATATCAATATATGGTGGGTAAGTGCGAAGAGCGGCCATGTGGACTGAGAATTATGTGAATTACTTTTTACAACTAGCACAAGATTTTTACCAGACCATGGAATCAGCAAAAGATTGTATGATAAGAACAGCTTCTCTTTTCAACTGGCAAATACCAGTTGCAGGATAATGCTAGTGCTCTCATTTCAGAAATTTCTCCAACCAACTCATCACAACAATGATTTCAAAGGAGATTCAGTTGGTTACTTTAATGAGAAATTCTAAAGTTCAGGTCAGTTGTTTTTGACTTTTCTATAGAGGAACTTGACCAGATACTGGAATATAATAAGTGATGAACTGATGCAAGGATTTCGATAAATGTATAACAGATTATAACATAATATTTCTTGCATCTTACAAACTCCAGCTTTCAAACATCATCTGAAAAGCCACAAACTTTAAACTTATAAGGCTTCCAGCTATGTTGTATATTGTGAAATATAATATCAACTTATAGCAACATATTAGATTAATTTCCTGGATATGTTCCCAGTCTGTAAATAGCAATGCTTTTGGAATTGGATTAGAGCTCCAAAATAAGATTGCTGCATTGGATTACTTTTCTTGCATAACATTGAGCCTCTTACCCTAAAAATTAAGTCAATGAGGTAACTTACATCAAGAGGTGGACTCAGCAGCTCTATGCCGTTGCTTATTTGACCATATGGTTCCATCAGGTCAACAACATCTTGCAAGTCCTCTTTCGTCAATGTCAGGCCAAGATGATTCACTAGGATCTTGCTTATTTTCTTCGAAATATTGGTTTTCCTCACCCATTTAGGGACAATGGCACTGAAAGTCTGCATAATGTCAATATAGATTCAAAATAATGAATAAAAATGTGAAAGTTTTTGCACGCAGTAATACCATACAAGACAGCTGGAATCACACGCTTAAAAGATCAGAGAATTCTTTTTTTTTTCTTTTTTCAGCCAGCTAGCTACCTAAAAGAAATGTATGTCAATATTTGATACATAAAGCTTGCATCATAGTAATGACTTCTCTTGTTCAAGCAATCACAAAGATGGTAGGTCAATAAGTTGTTGTCGAGTACTACTAGTAAATCTTATTTTGTTTAAATGCATGATATGAAAGAAGAGAAAAGAGATCTCTTACAAATATGACAGATATATCCATACAATAGTTCTAATATTAAGCTTAAAGATAATGGACTACAAAGACTCAGGGCATTGGCAATAAATGAAATTAAACTTTTCCACAAGATCTTGATTATTTATTTCATGACAGTGTTGCTGATAATAACGACTTCAAAAAGTCTACCACATCCATAATAGATGTAATACCGGACAATGCAGTTCTATCACTGCAAATACAAGTACATTGATCTTTTTTGTAGACAGACATATTTTCTAGACAATCTATTATGTCCCAGTGTTAATAATGATGACAAAAACAAAGCATCAAGAAGTGTAAGAGAAGAGGAGAATGAACTTTGAGAATCCCATCAAGTCAACTCAGGAATTTTAAGTTTTTAACCATACAAAATGTTCTCTATTTTAATCATGGGTGTTAGAACTGATATTTGCGACATTATAATGGACCCCACCAACCAATTGTCGGGAGGATAACATCAGGATGAGGATGAAAGTTCTTACTGCAAACCAACTGCAGTAGCTAATAAGTTCATCCGTGTCAACAAACTTTCTTCTGAAGGCACTTCCTTCCAGAGACAAGGGGACGCGTTTTAATTCTATAGGACGAAGAAGAGCTGTCTTTTCAGCAACCTGCAGATATAGATACAACAAGATTGTTAACAGCTTATCGGATAGGAACAAATTGATGTTAAAAGAAAAGAGGGGGAAAAAAGAAAAAGAAAACTGGGACCAATTATTGAAAGTGTAAACAACCCAAGTAAGATACAAACACAATATCATCTGACAGAATATAACAGATTCACAGGTAAGAACCATATAGCCTACAGCATCAATATGCAATCAACAACATTCGATACAAACCCCTTATATTTCTCCAGTAGTACAAGTGAATCATATCAAGCCAAAAATAAAGTTTCATGGCCTCAATGGTAAAACCATAGATGAGTTTAAAAATTGAAAATAAGTTAGATTTAAGTGTAATTTGCTAAGTATAATCTTGCTTTCTTTTTTTCCCTTTTTTTCCATAGGAAAGTAAAAGCTGGTTTCACTTCAAGCACTAACAGGCATTTTAAACAGACAGGAATAGAATGTCTCTACAGTTGATTCAAATCCAAAGTGAACCACTCGGAACCTGGTTGTGTAGGAGCAACAGTATGTAGCAAACTGCTCACAAATAATGTGCTCGTGCTTGCTAATACTATCTCAAGGAAATGATATGAGAAATAAATAGAAGTGCTCCAGCCAGAATCAGGTCCACTTCTCTGTTGGGCCTTTCAATTATGTATTATTGACAACCAAGAACCAAATTTATTTTTTTCGGCAGGCAGCTTGTATTATTGAATTCTAGTGCTGATGTACCCACTGAGTCCCAGCCCACCCGCATAGTTATGAGTTAGATCACCAATGATTGACCATGACTGCAAAGAATGAGCCAGACTAATAGAAGCAGCCAAACATTAACAAAATCCTCTGAAAGCTCTTTTCCCAGATTTGGGCCACAAAAGATAATACCCTATAACAAAAGAAGACAAACGCCTTATGATATGATTTCCTTAGGGGGTAATGTATATGCACCAATGTTTTCAATATAGGAAACTGATTTAAAAAAGTATATCTATACCGATTCACATTAAATGCAAAAACAAAGGGGCCAGCAATTGGCTAGTAAGTGGTTCTACTTAAGAAGTAACTCTAATTACCTTTGTCCAATCAACGAAGTCAATGAGATCCCCATCCATTGTTTCGTTTGCAGCATTATATAGGATTTTCTCTCTTTCAGCTTGAGTTGGTCGCTGAAGATGAAATATTCTATCCATTCTACCAGGACGTTGCAAAGCCTCATCAATTTGTTTAAGGTTTCGAGTAGTGGCCATCAAAACAACCCCATCTTGTTTCTCAAACCTAGAAAGGAAATAGCAAATGCATAACAAGAAGATTAATATGATAATAGAAACTTCAGATTAACTTATGTGTGATGAAGCCCTACACCATACAGGTAAAATGCTTTACTGTGCTGTCAATGACATGGGGCAACTCCTTAATTTATGATCTCAAAAGAAAAAAATGGCAAATGAAAGCAGAAACCTAAGGCAGCCTCGGATGCCACAATCCATATGGATGCCTGACACCTCAAGAAGGAACTTTACTACATCAATTGCTCAAGAATATACAATTGAATATTATATAAAGTTCAATACTTCCTTCAATCCTATCTATCTCTGCATATATTTCCCTAGCATCCACCCAATTCATAACCCCACCGTCATAAAATGTTTCACACACATGCGGGTGGAAATGGACATTTTCAAACTTGCCTAATCTAAGAGGTCAGCAAACAAAATTTCCCTTTTATCTAAAAGCTAAATGCATTTATAACATAAAAACCAAGAAGACATCTAATCCTTCATGCAAAGAAAAGTTTCAGCAGATAATCTTTCATTAGTCTAATCGCAGAACAGTTGCCAGCCTCAGGAAGAAGAAATGACACCTTTATAGATCGAGGGTCAATGCATCAACTAAATAATTTCAACAATAAAGGTGACATCGCTAGTTGATACAACAGAGCACACAAAGATAGGCCTCTGAATGACTAGAGTTGGACTCAAAAATGCAATGGTCTGTGCTCAAGAACAATTTTCTACATACTACAAGTTGTAAATGGAGCTCGCAAAAATCCATACAGTGTGGGCCAAAAGAATCAAGGCATTATATCCAACTAAAATGCGGTAAAATTACAATATAAAGAAGTCCAAATGTATGAGATGTTGCACCAATCAGTATAGTCTACAAGAGAATTTGCAGATATGTTTTACATGGGAAATATTTCAAACATATCACCATAATATACAAAACAAAGCATCTCTCTGAGAACAAAGAAACAAGTAGGGAAATCACAATACAGAATCAATACTTCACTTATTAAGATCAAGGCCTTAGGATAGTTCAGCACAGCATGGTTTATTATGCATTTCAGAATCAATAGAAAAACAAAAGA
Organism: Petrea volubilis; assembly: GCA_026212405.1. Taxonomy (NCBI): domain Eukaryota; kingdom Viridiplantae; phylum Streptophyta; class Magnoliopsida; order Lamiales; family Verbenaceae; genus Petrea; species Petrea volubilis. Next base: position 20,560,853 of record CM047879.1, on the reverse strand, counting down.
TTTACCCATCAAGTTCCACCAGAAGTTGATTGATGAAAGCCTCGTGGTCCTGCTTTTTCGTGTGGATGAACTTGCCGCGGACACCAGCAAAGAGGTCAAAATCTTCCACGAAAATAATTACAGGGGCCTATACATATGATGATACATTAGCAGATTGATTGTCAAACCACAAGCTCAAGAAAGACACATTCAAATAGTCATGAGAACTGGTTGACAATATGTAGGGAGACAAAGTAAGAAAGAACAACTAGGAAGGAGAAAAAAACAGAAAAACCCCAAATCAGCTGAAGATATTGCATGTCATATAATAACTAAGAGAACAGCCTGGATAGACCAATTAAATAGCGAAGTAAGCCTCCTGTATTGAAGCATCTCTTATAGATCACATAATTACATTGCAATGTCAAAAGTTCTGATCTAGCTTCACTAAAATTAACTCTTTCTGAGAATTGTTAAGTCGACAACTAAGCACCATGTACCAGAATAGATAATGATAAAATAAAACCATACTTATTAATGAATTAGATCACTAGGCAGAAAATACAGGGTGTCTAACTGTATCATATCAACTTGGCAAATGAACAAGAGTGAAGGGGAAAAGAAACAAATATCCAATAAGAGAATAGCTGGGGTATAAAGAAATACAGCGGAGTGAATGATTCTAAGAAGCTCAAAACCAAGATGTAAAAAGTTCACAATCAGATCAAATTCAGCAAGTCAAGATATTTCACATTTATCATAGATGGGGTCAAGTATCCGAGCACAATAACATCAAAATATTCATGCCTAAATCCAAAACAGAATTTCATGAATCAACAGTGGGTTCACAACAATTTAAGCTTCCTCACAATTCTCACAATAAAAAATTTGTACAATATCACTGAGAGCTAAGATAAAAGAATAGGATTCAAAACAACCAGATCTCGTGCTGTTTGAAACAATTCTCTGACATTTGATGCACTTTGGCCCACCCAAAGACCAGCTTCCAGCTGTTGGGCTTTCACTTCAACTACGGGAACCTTCGCTTCTGCAGCTATGGCCATTGCAAGGGATGTTTTACCTGTTCCTCTCTCACCAACAATGAGAACACCCTGTGATACAAGCGTATGAAATTCAAAGGCAACGCATATGTCGTGTACATCAATATAGCTTCACAAACATTTAGCATTGAGAGAATGATGATACAGAATCAACAAAATAGGTTGTCAAATTGGCTCAAATTTGGCACATTTACTAGAGCAATGATGACAACTGATAATGCAGCAGCGTTACCACCAAAAATCAAGGATGTTGTGCGAATGATGTTAGCTTAGTTTGAGGATATCTATCAGACGCATTAAAGCAAAGGTCAAGACTGCACCTAGGATACGCACAGTTTGATAGACCCGGCTCAAACAAACTGAAGCAGACAATTTGGTACAAAATTTTTTTAAAAGAATCAGTATTCAGTTTCTATAGGTATTTGCGCCAGTTTCACCTAACCACCCCAAATACCAAAATTTGACATTTGAAAATTAAATACACACACACTAAGTAGAGGTAATAGGCATAAGCTCAAAAAAATATCATTGTTCTTCCTTCTCAAATTTTCACTTATTGAGACCATTTTTCCTCACATCTGGAGTCTCAGAGTCTCGAAATCTGTTGTGCCCTAGATCTTCACTCCTTGTTGGACTCCAGGGAGGCACAGTTCTCGCTTATCATTCAGCCCCATCACCACTCTGAGGCACTGCAAAATGTTGCTGCCGAGTCACCACATGGTCACATGCCCCCAGATGAGATACCTGATCCAACAATTACCCCACAATAACTTGCCAGCCACCTTGGCTATTGAGAAACCAGTTGCTTTTGAGGCCAAAGACTAATCTCAAAACTCCAGCATACATCACAATTAAGGCACCTCTTCCATCTCTAGAATTAAAATTCGAACGTGACTATATGATTTGTTTTTCACTTGTTTTTGTTTCTTTTTTTCCAGTATCCAGTAAACTACAGCATCAAACCAAAGATAATTCGATAACACACAACCAAACTGAGAAATTCAGCTCAGTATTTGGCACGCTCATTTGGAGTACCGAAATCTCAGTGTATCGAGTTCTCAGAATAGACCGGTATGCAATTACAAATGCATACCCATAATTGCACCTATTCAGGCCAACCTCGAAGACTTATTATGCAACTTAATTGGATTTTTGTTAATTATATATACAGGGATAGGGCAAATGTCACGGGTCCCCCGTCCCCCAAGTTTCAAAGAAGAATCCTTTAGTCCCTGTTCTTTATGCTGAAGATGATGATAATAATAATAATAATAATAATAATAATAATAATTGATGACCCCCCTCTCTAACAGCTTAAGCTTTTAGATGAGGTTGTCATTTAACATGGTACAGAGCCAGACCAAACAAGAGGTCCTGTGTTCGAATCTCATTGCCACCCATTTGTAGAAAAGAATTTCACGAGCAAAGCTTAATAAAAAAGAAGTCCATCTGCACGTGCGAGGGCATGTTAGAGATAATAATAAATATTTGATGACTCCGCTCTCTAACAGCTTAAAGTTTTAGATGAGGCGATCATTTAACACTTTAAATTGCAGCTTTATAGTCGCTAAAACTATAATCTCACTTCAACTCAGTCCTTCAGATAAGCTACATCAAAAAGAGAGTAGCAGTCACATTTGAATCATATACAATAAACTGACATACCCGAGGTGCACGAGCTCCCATTTCTTGAAATGCGTGAGGATTTTGTAGAAATGCCACAACTTCATTAATTTCTTCTCTCATCGATTCAACACTTGCAAAGTCTTTCAACCATATGGGAGGATTTTTGATCCTCTGATATCAGTAATAAGAAATTGGTTTTAGACATAGTAAAACAGAAGTCCGAAAATAATGCAATAATCAAGAAACAGAGTAAAAACCTTCATATGATCAAAAGCAGTGCTTATTGGATCAACTCCATCCCTTCTCTTACGCTTTATTTTCTTCATCCTGAATCTAAAATAAGCTTTCTGCAAAATAGCATAAAAGGTAATAAACACATAATCAGTCAACATGGTCAATGATTTTATCCTACGAAGTAAATAAATAAGGTTTGTCGATAAACTACTTAAAAACAAATAAATATTGACACCTCTATCCATACCCTGCAGTCCAAACAACACGATTGCAATGGATTGTGGAAGATAAACCTATTATGTTTTACCTACATCTGGAAACTTAGTTGAACAGTCCAGAAATCAGGCTAGAGAAGCTGCCATAGACAACATCCGGTTCATGCACAATTCAATTAAGTCGAAAATTGCAACAATTTTTTTATTTACTTTTATTAGCAGAAGTATAACTCACAATCTAAAACACTTTTGATTATATGCATAGCGGTAGTTCGTTGTGCAGAAGAGAAAACTGCTCTCCATACTATAAAAGCATAAAAATTCAAAACTACAAACCCTCCTAGGGCCTTATCCTCAGGAACTGACAACTGAAACTAGTTAGAGGAAACACATATAAAGAGTTATTGTCACAAGCAGAATATCAAACATATCAAACAATGTAAGAGTTGGAATGGCAAAACTAACCAACAAAAAGTTATCCAATTTGTTACCTAATTTATACATAGCAAATTATGAACGTCAAAATTTTGTCTTTTGAAACAAACAGAGTCGCATGAAAATATTTCATTGTATACTTTTGTTCCCTGAACTAGTACCACTACGGAAGTGAACCTAAACAACAAAAATAAGTAGTAGGAAATAAATTAGTAATAGGAAAGACTGATTTTATCTATTTAACTGTATGCATTTATAGTTGGCAGGATAGAATTTTACCACTCTACGCAACTTCCTTAAGTTGGGATCTTTTCTTAAAGATCCAAAACCAAGAACTCTAGGAACCTTCCTCTTCATAAACCGGAACACATGAAACAGCACATAGCCATATATGGCAGTTCTAACCAAAAACCAAAAATACCACTGAAATTCATCCGTATTCCTTGATTTAAAGTTCATTTCAGCCTCAGATTGCCACTTCAAATACCATGTTGAGCCGACAGACACATCAGAGTACTCTGGCCAAGCCATACCCAGACGCATCCTCACCTATGAATTAGGAAGAGGCGAGAAAAGGCGAAAGAGAACACAAAAAAAAAAAAAGGAAAAAAGAAAAATTCATCAACCAGAAGATAACACAAGGAAAGCATATAATCTGAAAGAGAATAAGAAGACACAACTAGTATTAGAACTTCAATTACCATATTACCAATCAACTAGTTACCTGATAAGGGATAACAAACTCCACAAGGGGGAAAACAATAATCATCATTATGTCATCATTTATATTCCTTATTTTTTCATGGGCCCACTTTTTTGCATATGAAACAATACTACTATTCCATAATCCAGTAAAGCACTGACGACAGAGTGTCACTATCAGGAGAAACTGCTGAGTGAAATCCAACTCTGAAAAGGGAATCCACATCAGCTGAACTGCAGTGGGGATACCAGCTGCAAGCATTCTCAAATACAATGCATCAAAACCCCCAAAATCTTCGAACAATAGCTCAAATTCCTGTAACAAACCCAATACCATTGTATGGTCAGGAAAAAAAGAATCACATAAGAAAACGTTCAATTTTCTGAATTAACGATCTTACTTTGACATCCACATAATATTCCTTGTCATTCCCCTTAAGTGTGATGTACATGACAGCCCAATCATGCCTTATTCGAGCATTCTGCACAAGTTTCTTGGACACAGCATAAGGAACAGCTATTGGATCCATTTCCCACCTATTACATTGTTCATTATACCAAGTCCTTGATCCAACTCTATCCCGGTCCCGAAGAATACGTTCCTATAATTATTATTGCTCAAGTCAGATACATGATTGGAGGAAAAGAAATTGCAGTTGGTCACATGAAAAAAAAAAAAAAAAAAAAAAGAAGAGCTAAAGTTGACCACAACAAGGATCATTTATACTCCCTCAAGTTTTAATTTATGACTCCAAAAAAAGCCAGAAACACGAGGGAAAAAAAAGGTTGGAAAGTTATGTATCATAAGCTGGAACTAGATGGCAACATAAAAATAGATAAGAAACAAATAGAAGAGAGAAGAGGCCTTGCAGCATCTTAGGGTTGAAGAGTTTTCCAAGGATTAAATATACTTCCAACAGACAAAAAGAGGCAATATATCAAAGCCAATCGGTCTTTTCTCTTCAAAACTGGTCCACTATGCACAAGTAGTGAGAGTCTTTTTCTCTTAAATGGAATAACGTGTTATAATAGCCAAATTATTTAACTATTCACAAATACATAGCTAAATGGACATCAAAAAGAATAGTACAAATTAAGTAGCAGCAGCAATATCATCCAGGGTACAAATTGTGAAGAGACATTTAATATCATCACACAGTTCTCAACATGTCTTGCAGGATAGCATTCGGCTGAAGTCAAAGGAGGAGGAGGAGGAGGGGTTGTGGGTGGTGTTTGTTGTGGGTGGTGTTTGTTGTGGGTGGGGGTGGGGGTTGGGTTGGGTTGGGGGTTTGAAGAACACATCTGCTGGAAAGGTTCTCACAATCAAATATAAGATGATTCTAGACTCTAGAGTTGTGTATCAAAAGAAACACAATAGAATTCATGAAATATTTCGATCAGTACAGCAATTTTTCTCGCAAGAATTACCTGTCGTTCAGCCACATACTTTTTACCTAGTTCAGAATCTTCCAGAAACCTTCTTTTAAGGTCCATTTTAACATCCTCTCGCCATTTCTTCCAGCCATGAAGTAAATGGAGACCCACAGATTTTGGGATTACTACCTCTTTCCTTCCAAACATCCACTTCAGCTCAATATCTGGATAACCCTTGACAACCTCATCCGGTGGTGTGACTGCCACAAAACGTCTTTCCTCCCCATGTTTCTTCATATTGTTTCTGATGCGAGCCTCTAGTTTCTTTTGCATCTCTCTTGAACCCACAAGTGCTTGCTGTATCCGAAGAGCAAAAGCAGTTGGATCTTGACCAGAGAGAGATTCCAGATCCTCATTTACCACGATACTGGGTAAAATCATTTGCTCCTGAAACTGCATATGTGCATCCTGCAGTTCCTTCTGAATCTCACCTTTAGAGAGCTTGGTAACAGGGGTTCGTGAGGTGCTGTAAGCTCACAAGGACAAAAGCAGAATAAGCAGCAAAGTGGATCAGAACCTAACAGGAAATACCAGATATCATGCAACATACCAGAAAAATTAGGAACTTAAAGCGTGCACCAATGAACCCCTTAAAGTTGTAATACACTTATAGGAGAAGTACATGCAAAGGGACATCAAGAAAAGTGATTTCACTTACCAACTAGTTTCCTAGTCATGCCAGACAGATTCAAGCTCAAAATAATTTCAATAATAATGCTTTATTTGTCGGTCGAAAAGCAAAATTCTACCAGAGAATCGATAAACTTTCTTGAGAAATCTAAATGCACTAAGGGATAAAAATGGCTGTACTCTATTTTCTGTGTTAGATACCATACGGCTGAAATGTGAAATTACTGAACCAGCATCCAAAGAATTTTGTGGTGATGCACTACACCTTTTGAAATGGGGAAGGACTCTTCAGATTTGAAATACTATGTCAATTGGTATGATAAAAATTCCACAAAGTATGTAAATTATATACTCCCAATGTATCAAACAAGGGATGGTTGGCATTTCTAATAATCGAAATTTTTACCGAGGCAGATGTTTCAATCATGTAGCGTAATTGTATCCAACACTGTATTTGCAATATTAAGATCCAAGCAAGATACTAAAAATTACATCTCTGTGCAATTAATTGAAACCAAAACCCAAAAAGAAGAAAGAACTAGGCTATTGCCCAGCAAGATTGCCAGGTAGCCAAATAGGGAGAGATTGATAGAGAAAGAGAAAGTGAGAGAGAGTGCTTCCAAAACTTAAATTTCCTTACAAGTACTTTAATATTCTAAATGTGGGGTCTCAACCTTTCTTAGAAGTAAAATATGTGGCCTAAGTTTGATTGCAGATTATTCCGAAAATTCAGTTTCTTTCTAAGAACTGAGAATTTAAACTGGCATCAAGGTTCACGATCAACAGGACCAAAAAAATAAATAAATAAAGACAAAATTCAATGTAGAAATGAATGACATATGGAGTCATCCCAGAATTATGAAAGCAATGTTTTCAAACAATGCGCAACGTCAGAAATACAAAGACAACATATTAATGGTTTAACGAAAATATAAAGACAACACATTAATGGTTTAACGAAAATATAAAGACAACACATTAATGGTTTAACGAAAAGGCTGACCTGCATATCCGCTTGATGATAATTCAAAGTCAGGCAATCAAACATTACAGGAACAGGAAACTAGATTAAATGTTCATGCTCACGAAAAACTTCGTCAAAAGATTGTAAACACTCAAATCATTTCAAGAATAAATTAAAGTAGTTCTTCCTTTACCTGTGAGTCTTAGGGCTCCTCAATTCCCTTAAGAAGCTCTCCACCAAAGCCTCACACTCTCTCTCGATGAACAAAAGCTCCCTCACACCAATGCTCAACGCCATGGTTTCTTTCATTGCGATCAAATCTTCAATCTCCCCAACCCTCTCCGATATGTCATTGTACTCTTTCTCCCAACTCTTCCTTTCCTCCCTTAACCTCGCAATCTTATTGCCACCACCTTTTGCCTTCCTCATCAGATTCTCTTCCTCCCTCTTTGATTTGAATACTTTGTCCACAATTTCCTCAGAACGGTCCATCAGCACCTCTTTCTCCCTCTTCAAAACCCTCAACTCTGAATAAAGACCATTCATTATCTCCTCTTGCAATGCCCTCTTAGTCATTTTGACCTCCTTTAAACCCTCCTCAACATTTGCGGCACAATCTTCCTTGCCCACATTTCTTGCCTCCTCAATTAACTTAGTCAGACGCCCCACGGCCTCCAATAACCTCCGAGTATAACGTGAGTACTCGTGACCCTTTTCCTCATTCTCTTTACTCAAAACTAATTCGCTCGGGGCCGCGTGAGCGGTGGCAGCAACAGCAGCTTTTCGAAAACCCAGAACCGGACAGAAAAATCCAAGAACAACACACAGAACTGCATAAACAATCGGCTTAGCGATGGCAAGTGCATTGTGTTCATCGTTACAACGTTCAGACTCGATGGATGGGCTCTTGGGCCTGCAATTTTTAGCCTTATCATCGACAACAGAACATCGAACGACTTGAAGCGCGGCGCTGGCGGCCGGGATTCGAAGTGGGTGTAGCGGTGAGAATGATTTGACGAAGAATGCGGAATTTCCGGCAAATGCTACGGTCTTGGGTCTGGGTTTAGCGCGGCGGTGAAGTGGGAAGTTGAAGAATGAAGGATTTTGAAGGGGAGAAATGAAAGTGGAAAACATCACCACATTTGGCTTGTTTTTTCTTGGTCTCTCTGTTGTGCGCTGTTCTCAGAATTGCGACTTCTTGAAAGAGATAAGCCCTCTGCCGGGGCTCCGGGGTTTTGAACTACAGAGCCGACGCCAATTTTGCAGGAAGAAATTGCAGTAAATTGCATTTTTGGCCCTTAATTTGGCACTAATTTAATTTCAGTCCTGTACAAATTTCTTTAGAATTAGTATCCCTTTGTTTTCTAGGGGGGAAAAAAGAATACTAAAAACTTCTTAAAATCTAATTTTTAGACCCAAAACCTTCATGGATTTATTTCTCAATCTAGAAAATCAATTAAACCATAATTTCATTCTAAAATTTCAATCATTAACTTTTATATTGATCCGTGGATTTTTTTTTTATAACAACTTTATATTGGTATTTAATTACATATAAATTTTATTTACCTAATAATTTGTATAGGTAAACCTGTAATCAAAATTAATTTTACGAAGTTTTCATCTGTTTATTTTGATGGTTAAGCTTTGAAAATTAAAATGATATCAACTATAAGTTATGTATCATGAAATTCAAGAAAAAATAACTTCTTTTATATCTTACAACTTTAAACAATATTTTTGTCAAAAAAGAAACTTTACTAAATTCGTTGCCGATACAAATTAATTGAAAGAACTTAAAAGGTATAGTAGAAAAAATGAATTCATCCAGCTTTTTGACCGGAGATTGATGAACAAAGAAAAAATGAATTTGAGTTACATATCATTTTTAAGAAATCGTTTACATATGCAGTCTACGACAGTTTGCTAACTTCACTGTCCATTAATCAACATTTACTTTTGTTGTGTAGAAATTGGGTTTAGACCTTTGAACCCCGGGTTCCTTGGTGGCTTACAAGGGTTTGCTTAATCCTCATTTTTGGGCGAATAATTGACCCAGCTATTCCGCTTATATTGGTAATGTTAGAAAAATTGATTTTATAAGTTGACGAGTGACCAACATTGGTCAATGATTTGATAAAACTCTATTTGTTAATTTGAAAAATAAGTTGAATATTTATAATTTACATCACGAATAGATATGAAAAATGTATTTAATTGCTCAAAACGAATTTTGGGTGAACAAAAAATTAAATGCACAAAAGAGCTTAGTGAAAAGCTAAAAATGTAGTACTATATTGTAAAATACAGTTGTCCCACATTGAAAAAAATAATATAAGAAAATCTTGTATTTAAATGACTAATTGCAAATAAGGGTTGGCCTCTTAGGGGTTTACAAGTGTGTAATAAGGAAAAGATCTATGGGTTTGTAGGCTCGAACCAAGCCACACATGTGCTGCCATTCGACCCGACACAATAGGCCGGGCTGGACTGGGGTTTGGGTTCAATCAAATATTATTCTTCTTGGATACGACCCGAAGGGAAATTAGGTCGAAATCAGCTCAAATTGAACTGATATCGCAAACCGAAGCGCACCTGTGTGCGAGCCTCGCCCAAATGGATGTGAACCATGCCCAAACCGTTGCGGACCTGAGCCAAACCCAGACCAAAGTGCACCTGTGTGTGAGCCGTACCCAAACCGCTGCGGACCTGAGCCAAATCGGTTCCATCAAAACCAAACCAGTGCCAGCCCCAGGAATTGCAGCCTTTTGCCGTAACAGCCACAACTTTTCAAGTATTATAAATACCCCCCCCCCTCCTACATTTGTCATTTTAATCAACAAAATCTAAAATCACTTTATATATTCTGCATTTCACTCCCTAAAGTCTCCGAAGCATACATAAATATCCAATGAGTTCAAAACACCCTTTCAGTTCGTTGTTTCTCAAAAATTGGAGTGATCCTATTTCTAGAAGTAAATAGTTGTATTTTGAGAGACTATGCCAAGAACCATGAGCACCACTGCAGGGCAATCTCAAGAAATAGGTTGTTGTATCTTGGGAGATGATTGTCAAGAACCATGAGTACCAATGTAGGGCAATTTCATATTAAAGACAAAGAGTCAAACTCTCGCCTCGACCTAATATCATAACCTAATCACGCCCTACAAAAGCACTACTTCCCAACAATTTCAAGACAAATTTTATTGTGATTTAGCTATGGCCTCAACCTCTGCTGTTGTTACGCCTACCCATGCTCACGCAAAAAAATCGAAGAAATTTTCCAGGATTGGATTTAAAAGGTGACCGCAAAAGATGCTACTTTACCTCACAACATTGAGACTAACAAGGTTCTTGAAAGAGGATGTTCCCTCAGTGTTTGAAAATGAAACAAACACTGAAAGAGGGTTGCATATGATGCATGGAGTCAAGGTGACTTCGTATGCAGGAACTAGATATTAAATGTGCTGGACAACGGCGTATATAGTTCGTTCAAAACGGCTAATAAGCTATGGAAATCCTTGGAAAAAAAGTATAAGATAGAGGATGCCTGCTTGAAGAAATTCATAGTCAGCAAGTTTTTTGACTTCAAAATGGTGGACTCCAAAACTGTTACAAGTCTAGTCCAGAAGCTGCAGATAAGACTGCATGATATTCGTGCTGAGATGATGTAGCTGAGTGAGTCTTTCCAAGTAGCTGTAATGATAGAGAAACTTCAAGAATCATGTGAAGCAGAAAGGGAAATAGATGGGGCTTGGGGATATGATCTTTCGACTTTGGATTGAAGAGGGGCATACATGATGTCTTGTGTATTTGCTTTTGATTTTGAAAAGTATTAAGAATTTTTGATTCTTTTGAATTTCGAGATGTGATTTTATGAAATGCCAAAAAATATGATTATGAACTGTTGAATATCCATTACGGGTCAGGTTGTTGTCGGAAATTATAAATTATAGGGTATTTTTTTTAGTTATGTTTTGTTGCCCTTGAGAACACTCTTAGGAAGTTCTGTTACCCATAGGGACACCTTTAGGAAGTTTTAGCGCTTGGAACTAGTTTCAGAAAGACGATTGGACGGTGTTGGGCTAACAATGGATGGTCTCCCGACTAGTACCCATTTTGATACATTCTCCAATGGAGCTGGAGGTTAGCTTCTGTTAGTGCTAGATCGGCATGTAACCGGTCATGCCATATGTTTTGTTTTGTCTGGGTTGGGCACCTAGAAGAGGAGGAACAAGGTGAAATTATGTTCTAATGGTTTCTATTGTGCAGTGATAAGGCTTGAGTTTTAGACCCACAATTTATTTTGAAAAGGTCATATAATTAGACATGAAAGAAAATGATACTTTCAAATATTGACACTAAAGATTCTGATATTTTAGAGGTCTCCTCACTGGTATGAGATAGTATTGAGAAGGTTCAATTAAACGTTTAATTTGATATCAAATATAAGTATTGTTATGAAACTATTTATTTTCAATACGAAGTGGTCATGCGAACTACAAATTCGAGATTTGGCAATAATAACACATTATGATTTGTTTCGTTAATCAAATGATTATGTGATCAATTGATTGAAATGCTTTCAAGCAAATTTCGCTACAATTGGAATATTCAAATTCTGTATTTGATATATTCTATAAAAAGATTATGTATTTATTTGAAATCTATATATTCTTGTTATTTGCCTACATGCTCTACTCACTAAGTCGTTAGGACTTACAACTCCTATTTCGCTTTCTGTTCTTTGGCCCAGATCATTTTGCGTAAGAAAGGCAATGAAGAAATAAGTGGTGCTCAGAAGCAATATCGGGAAGTATAATAGTTAATGTTACAACAAAGGTTGTTGGTATGCCGAAAAGAATGCTTATTATTAATAGTATTTAATAGAATATTTTGTTAGTTTCGAAGTTTTAAATTTCAATGTGATGGCATTTATTATGAAATATTTCGATTCAATTTGTTTAGCGACCGGCTCGGGATTAACTGCTCCAGGTCAGGGTGCTACATAATATATTTTAAATTAAATGGAATTAAATTAAATTAAATGTTTCCATATCTTGTATGACCATAGAGGAAAATTGTGGCAAAAAAAATTATTGGGTGCAATTATTTTATATAAGGGCATATAGGTCATTTTCTATTATTTGAGAAATGCTACAGCTTTTTTTCCCCAAACACTGAACTACCAACTTTTAACTACTTCTCACTTTATTTTTAAACACTCTCCACTTTTATTACTCACCTTTTGTTAAATTTTTTTTAACAATTTCAACATGTCTAAAAACAAAAACAATCCCAAACACCCTCTACACATGTACAAAAGCAAAGCTATTATTATGATGAATCTCGCGATAAATGCATCTTGAATAGTCTAGTCTCATCATATGCGTGCATCAACTTTATAAGTATTGAGCTATTAAGACGGTAATAAGTACTAGTAGCCTCTAAAAATGTTAAAGAGTATGGCTTAATTTTAAACGAAACAAATTATTGATCGTATCGTATCGCAAGAGTCCCTTATCCTCGTCTCAGTTACCCTCCTAGAGAAATATACCGTACTAACATGCAACAATTGAGTGTTGTTTATTGAACCAGAGCTAGAAGTAAATATGAGAGAGTTAAGAATTAAACTACGACTACAACGTTATAATTACTCATGGTTATCAACATTGTCACCAATTTATTACATCCGATTATTTTAAATAAAAGTTACTATTTATTAAATATTCAAGAATTCCAACAAAAACATTCCAACTATGATAAGCGGACATTATTAAGGATAAATTACATAAGCATTCTCTAAACTTAATTGAATTATAGAAAAATGTCTCTTATTTTAAAAATTATCAAACCCCACTACACGTGGTCATATAATGATGGAAATGACATATTTATATGTTAATATTTATATGTGTTTTCATTTAAGGATGAACGGATGTCATCTATGGTTGAATCTGTAAAATAAAGCCCATACATATTATGACTGAAGTAAAGCATAAAGATAAGTACTTGTGAGTTATGTTGTGTTCCCCATTAGATGTTTAATCAACACAATTCATGCCTTTTATGCAGTTAAGTGTTGATCACTTGTCAAATTATCAACTAAGTACCGCACATGTCAAATTGTCTTAGTTTTATCTTTTTGTTGTAACTTCTCTTGGAAGTTGCATTCAAACTTGGTTTGAATTCAAAATTCAAACTCAAATGAACTATTACAAGACATTTATGTGACATTTACACATCCTCCTTCTCTTACGACCAGTTCAAGGCCCGTGATGAGGGCTTCATAATCGACTTTGTTATTCATGATTGGAAAGTTAAACCTGATGGCGAACTCTACCACACCGCCTTTTGGGATTTGCAAAGAAATCTCAGCTCCCCTTTGGGTAGTGGACGAGTCATCCACATGTAAGATCCATGGGGTTGTGGTGGGTGGGTTTTCTTCAGATAGTCCCACCCTTTCGAGAAGAAAATCTGCTAATACTTGTGCTTGAATGGCAGTTCTCAACAGATAAGCGATATCAAATTCCCCCAGCTCTATTGCCCAATTTATCAATCTGCCCAACGTAAATGGTTTTGAGAGGACCTGTCAGACGGGCTGATCTGTAAGTACTACCATCGAATAGGATTGGAAGTATTGCCTCAGTTTCCTCATAGAATGCGCTAAGGCCAGGGCAAATTTCTCAATTTTGAGGTAATTTTGCTTTGCCCATTGTAAAAATTTTCTGAGATAGTACACGGGGTGGTGCTTCTTTTCTCTTATGGCCGCAATCGAGTTGATGGCCTCGAGGGACACCGCCAGGTACAAGTACAACTTTTCTCCTGGGCTAGGCTTGGCCAACAATGGAGGCTTTGATAAATACTTTTTGAGCTCTTGTAAGGCCTGCTCGCATTCGGGAGTTTATTTGAACTCCGAGAATTTTCTTAGTTTTTTGAAGAAAAGGAGATTTCTATCTGCTGACCGTGAGATGAATCTATTGAGGGAGACAATCCGGCCTTACAACTTTTGAACATCTTTCACTGACTTGGGCATCTTTATCTTATGTAGCGCCTCGATTTTCTCGGGGTTAGCCTCGATGCCCCTCCCGCTAACCATATAACCCAAAAATTTTCCCCTTCAAACTCCAAATGTGCATTTCGAGGGGTTGAGATTGAGGTTAAATTCCCTTAGCACCTAGAAAACCTTCCTTAGATGCTCCAGGTGATCTTTTTCCCAAATGCTCTTGATGATCATGCGTCCACATATGCTTCAACAATATGCCCTATTAGTTATTTAAAAATGAGGTTTACCCACCTTTGGTATGTTGCCCCAACATTCTTGAGGCCGAAAGGTATAACCAAGAAACAGTAAACTCCCATTTTTACCACGAACGAGGTCTTGGGTTGGTCCTCTTGGGGCATTTAAATCTGGTAATACCCCTGATAGGCATCCATCATGTTCATCATCTCACAACCCGCTATTGAATCAACAAGTTGATCAATTTGAGGGAGCGGGTATGGGTCCTTAGAGCAAGCTTTGTTGATATCTATGAAGTCATTGCACATCCTCTATTTGTTCTGCCCCTTGGGAACCACCACTACATTGCACAGCTATTTCGGGAACTAGATGGGCATGATGTAGCCAGCCTCCAGTAGCTTGTTCACCTCCCCATCTATTATTTTGTTTCTCTCGGTACCAAAGACCCTCTTCCTTTGTTTGATAGGCTTGAAAGTTAGGTCCACGCTCAGCCGATGCACAATCACCTCAGGGCTTATGCCTCCAAAATCTGAGGGGTGCCATGCAAATACATCTCGGTTCTTCTAGAGGAATTGGATGAGCATTATCTCCTTTGCCTTCTCCATCTGTGATCCAATCTTGGTTATCTTCTCGGGGTTTTCTGATTCTAACTCGATAGTTTAAAACTTGCCAGTGGGCTCGATCCTGTTGTCCTCGAGCTTTCTGTATTTCGATGACATTTCCACTGGCTCATTTGAGTTACTATCTGAGTCTACTTTAGGGGACTTTCTTTTTTCGGACATAGGCTTCATTCCCAGCGATATTGGGTAACAAGTCCATGAGTCGACAACATCACACTGAACCTGTCCGACATCGGTGTTGGTGGGAAACTTCATCTTAAGATGGTAAGTTGATACCACCGCCCGAAACACATTGAGCGCGGGGCATCCCAAGATCATGTTGTAAGCGAACGGGACATCAACCACCAAATAGTTCACCATCAGGGTCTTCCTTACTGGTTCCCTGTCGAGGGACGTTGGTAACTTGATTTGTCCAATAGGGGTGATTTGAGGTCCCCCAAAGCCAATCAGTTGCGTCTGTACTAGCTCCAAGTCTAACTTGCCCATATCCATCTTCTTCAAAGTTGAATACAATAGAACATTTGCTAAGTTATCATTATCTATCCAGTGTCTTAGTGATCGAAAAATTGGCCACATCCGTTGTAACCGTCATTGGATAATCAGGTTGCTCAATCAACGCTTCAAGGTTCTAGATAGGGATTCTGTCGCTCTCACTGAAATTTATAGCGCACCCCTGGATTACGTTGATCAGCTGGGGTCCTTCGGGTTCTTCAAGGTCAAACCACTCATACTGGAGCTTCCTCCCCACTCTTTTTTTGGGGGACTTAGTATCCCCTCTCGTTGGCCCCCTAATGATCATGTAGATCACGCCCTTGGAGGGTTGGTTATTATTCATCGGCCTTTTGCCAGCCTTTTTCGAGGAGTCACGGTTCTCTGGGGAACCTTACCTTCTACGGGACCTCAACCTCTCACAGTGTATGAGAGATGTCTGGGAATCATAATACTCCAATTTTTTGACAAACTCCTTGAGTTTCCCACCACGAATTAAGGCCTCAATTGCATCATGTAGGTTGTAGCAGTCTCTTGGAGCCAAGCGCAATTCAATGATCCCCAAAACAAAGGAAGATCTCTTCAACCTGCGATTATAGGGTGATATGTAGTAGGTGTTGACCGCCCGAGCGTCCTTCTTCCTTTCTTTACGCCAGGAAAGGTGCTTTATTTTAGTATAAAGCTCACTTACTTGACGGCACTTGTGGGCCAGCTCATCTGCTCCTTCCTCCCATCGTGGGTATTGACGATGACTGCTAGTCCCCGACCTGGCAGGGACATTTATAGCATTACACCGAGGCTGGCCATGATGGGGGGCATGGCTGCTAGACTCCACCACGTCCTCTCTCTGAGCTTGTTAGTAGCTCCCTTTCCAGGGGAATAGCTTCGCGAGGGAGTATGATGCTCACTCCGACGAGAAGCAACGGGGGCATTTAACTCATTGGGAGATGGGGATAGTCCCAAAGATAGTAATCGTATTAGGGTTCGGTCATCGCAGGCCCCCAAACAATTGCCTTACACAGACTGGTGGTAGAATATGAGAAGGTCCCTTCCCTGGCCTAATCGATGGCAATGGGGCTACATGCCTCTTGCCCTTGTCAATGACGTTGACATTGTCCACTTCGCCTAGTTGAGGAACCTTGGGAGGATCGCGATTGATCCTTTCTGATTAGGTCCCATAGACATTGGTTCATTGAGTGTTTACCATTTTTCTATTTCTTCACGAATCACCACTTAGACAAGATTGGGCCCTTCTTCTAGCACCAAAATGATGCGGTTCAATTTTGACCGACCACGTGGTAGAGTTTGACAGGCTCCAGTTCAATGTTGGTGGCTTACCTATTCAAGAGGAAAAAATGCACGTAAGACTAGCCGATTTTATCCCGGCGTAGGCTCTAGAACTCTCAAATCAGTTTATGGTATTTTTTGAAAAAGATGATGAACAGTAACATGTTCTTCTTGCATGTAATGTCTGAAAAGTGAGTAATGATTATACCATTTGGGGGGGGAGCTTTTTTGCTATTTTTATGAGAGAGGTCCCTTGATGTGTCGTGGTTGATAGGGATTGGTCAGCAGATCTGACGCATAGGTACAAGTGGACATGATTTCTATCACTTCTTGATCTCCCAACTGGCGGCTGACCCTACCTCTCATTAATGGGGCTTGATATTTGTATTTAATGCATATATTAAGTATTTTAGGCCAATGATCATATTTATGAGGGGACATTTAATGCATTGGAGACAGATGTGATGGACTCATGTGCAGCGAGAGCGTGTTAGATAATGGTAAGGTCTCTTAAGCTTGCCAGCTAAGGCTTGCCTATTGGCGGCCGGGCTTGGCAGACGCTAAAGGTAAGGTTTATGTCCTCGATATGACAATGTTCGAGGGCACCCCATGCCTTAAAGCCACATGTTCCCTCTCTCTGCTTGCCTTGCCTAAGAGGCCTCGAGGGCGTATAGAGGCCTTTCGAGGTTTCGAAACCATGACCTTAGATAGAAGAGAAACTTGTGAGGTATTTTCCCTCTCATGACTTGGACTGCAAGGCTTCCCGTCTGTCATGCGAACATTCTCTCGAGGACTATGTGTCTCTTTGAGGGCATTGGTCCTTACACTTAGATGAGATTTTTGGCTTAAAACCTCTATCGAGAGCAGCACACTTGGTCGAGGGCTTCGTTGCCCCGTACTCGGGGGATCCAAACTAAGTTTACCTCTATTGATGTATTAGGATGAGGTGGTACTTGCCATATCAGAGAGTAACCCTGACATGATATGAAAATCTCTGCTAGATTTTTGTGAGAATTCCATTATCTGAGTGTGCACCTTAGATTTTCGTGAGTGAACATCATGGTTCATACTTTTCCACTTCATATCTATGTCTCTATTTAAGTTTGGTACTTCATACATTCGTTTGAATATGAGTGTTAGAGATTGAAGTACTTACATACACTTATAAATAGTTGCTTAGATTTCGAAGTGAGATTCCTATGTAGCCTTGCGACATGTAGAAGAATTTTTGGATTGTTATTTTCTTGCAAGAAATTTTGCTACCCTAACATACTGGATAGTGGGGTGAATGTTCTTTAAAGCAAGTGGACAAAAACCGGCAATTCAGTCATAGATAGAAATTACTAAAATGATATTTACCAATGTTTGAAACGACATTTTCCAATAGCAGTTGTTGAAGAAGATAAATTTTCAAATTGGTTCTTTATTTATCTTATTTTGGTATTAGTTGTATTCATACTTCACTAGTCTAGGATTACGAGCATTTTGGGTTGGGTATCTAGTACTTGACCCAACCTGATCGAGAAAATCCTAATCGAGCTTAGCGCGTTCGAGCTAAGCAGCTTTAGGATGGGTGTCTGAATCCGAAATACGAACTTTGGGTCGTGATTTGGGTAGGAAATTCCCACCCAAAATCCTAATCGGGAACCTGATAATTAAAAAATAAAATTTATGGGATCAGACTCAAATTTAGTCAGTCGACTGACTCTATCTTTCTCTCTCTCTTTCTCTCAACTTAAAATCTCTCTATCTCTTATAGACCGCAGTCTCACTCTCTAACTCTCGTCTCTCTCTTTGTATTTTCTTCTCCATTCTCCACTTGTTTCTTGGTGAGGCGGTGATGAACGGGCTCGTGGCAGCACCCATGGGAAAGGCATGCGGATGGCAGTCACAACGGCCATGTTACTCTAAATTTTGAATTAGGGGCTAGGTTTTTGGATTTGGAGCAAGTAAGTGTGTTCTTTCGAGTCTCAACAATTTTGCAGTCAACCGACTTAACCTTATGGGAAGGAAACTCTTTTCTAAATGGTGTTTGAGAAATTGCTTTTTACCCCTTAGAATTTCAACCTTTTTCTTTTTTTGATTTAAGTATAAATAATAATTACAAATCAACCTTGGATTTCAACCTTTTCTTGTTTAGGTTTAAGTATAATTAATAGTTACAAATCAAGGTTATTTTTTCACGACTCGAAAGTTGAAATCCTTTTTTTTTTTCAAGAGGTGGGAACTCGGATCCGAAGGAGTTGGGTACCAAAAATTTTGGGGTACCCAACTCTTTTGAGGAGGGATTGGGTAGCAAAAAACATCTTGAATCCCAATACTCGAGCCGGACACCCACCCCTATTTGGAATACATATATGTTGTATGACATGAATCATATATGTTTTTGGTATCACATCCAAATTATGGAAAAGAGACATTGTGCCAATCTAGTACTATATTTGGACTTATAGATTTGGTATGTATTGGCTATGTTTGTCATTTGTCTAATTGGTATAAAGAGACTGAAATCTATGTTTTGATATTGTACATTATATATATCGCACCCTTAAGATTACCTAGTAATATGAAATTCCAACAATCTTAGAGAAGTATTTTATGCTATATATATATTATGTTGTTTACTAGTATGAGTTCTGGTACTGTTGATGTTGTTCCAGAGTCCATACACTGTTATTAGTACAGTTCCAACGCATGTTCCAACATAAGTTCTATTGTTAATTCCAGATTGATATTGAGTTCTGAAAGGAAAATTTAGCAGCAATGTCTTATAAGATTTTCATATAGATTTTGAAATGTTGGTAACAACATAGGAAAATTTGGTACGAAAAGATTCATGTGTAAAGACTCATGTGAAGAATCTTGTAGATAGGTTGGTACTAGCAAAATGATTGGAATGGCACTTGGTATAAACCAGGTCTGTACATCAAGATCATCTAGTTAAATGTTTCATTTGATGTCTACAACTCTGGTCCATACATGGCAAAATTGTTTTGGAATATGTTGAACTAGAATTATAATACTAAAGAGCTAGAGCTCAGAAAGTGTTATATTTCCAAGTTCATGAAGTTTCAAATTAATGGTTAATGAGAGAAAATTATGATCAGAACTTCAAGCGGTCACATGATTTGACTAATTTGGAACATGTTCTTGTTTATGCCTGTTTGGAACTTCCAACGATGTCTTAATAGTTACCAAGGCACAAGGGAATCAAATTTGTGATGTACCGATTAAAGTAACAATGTTGAGCATATGTGTTTAACTATTGGAAAGAAGGAAAACCAAATTGTTATTCATGTGAAAACTAGTTATGTTTATTTTTATGAAAGTTGGTTGTACACTGGTTTTCTGGATTGAATACGTATTTGGTACTAAGGGTGGGCATTCAGGTCGGCTTACTAGATACATGATCGGATCGGGTACCCTAACTTGTGAAAATTTCCCCCCGACCCGATTGATGCAATATAATTAAATTTTGTTAAATTATGGAGTATATATACATATATGCATTGTATAGAATGATAAAAGTATTTTAGTTTGATTTTATCTAAATAATTGAGATATTCAATAACACTAAGTTATTTTATCTAGTCATGAATATTATATCAACTTATGTGGAGCTAAAGTGATTAATTGTCTAATTAAGATAAAATGCTAGCAATTAAATGTAGAGGTGTTATTTAGTCACTCCTATTTCATTTTTTTCTTCTAAATACGACATACAATTAATATTTCTAAAATTGTTCTACAATATGCTATGCATTTGTTATTTCATTTAAATTAATAGTAGCAAATTGGTACTACTTTCTTTTCTTCCATAGTTTCTAAATTAAAAAAATATATTAATATTTCAAATAATTATATAAAAATTATCATTCTATTTCTGCATATTTGAGAGTCCACAAGAACTATAAGTCTATATTTAGTTTATTGTATATATTAATTGCAAAAAAAATTATTTTATCAAAATAAAAATATTCACCGAAAAAAAAGTGATACAATTAAATCAATGTTTTGTTTTATGCTCTGGTTTATTTTAATTCCAATTAAATCAATTTTTGTAATTTCACGTAACATGCACTGATATTTTTTGATTATAGCGAATCGTATTTTTTTATTCTTTAAGTACTGGTGATATTAAAAGTTCCAATATGTGGCATGGTCATTTGAATTTTGGTTCTTTCATGGGAATAATGGATTTAAATGTAGTTTCAAAACAAGATGTTGAACATAATAACAAGTGATACATGTGTGTAAATGATGATCAAGTGAATAAACCTTTCCATTCTATTGAAAGGGATTTGGAGATACTTGATCTGATAGTACACAAATATTTGTGAATTCAATGAGATTTTGAATTGGAATAATACTTTATCACGTTTTGATTGTATTTGCTATAAATTGATAAACTATTTATATTACAAGTAATCTATTCTTTTTATATTATTTTAGCTATAAAATCTTTTCTCAATATGACGAAAAAATCTTTATTTCTTAATATATTCTAACAAATAATATTTTTATCCATTCAATTTAAGTTTGAAAATTTTTGAGTAATTAGATATATGTATTATGTTTATCTATCTATGGTTAAATTTACTTAACTGTTATATATGTTTTTATTCTCTTTGGGCAAATTACACAAATGGTTCCAAAAGTTTACTGTTAAAATTACTTTAATCCCTAATATTTAAATCGCAGTATTTTGGTCATTCAAGTTTTAATTACGCTTAACTTTACTCATTCAGTCAGTTTTGAGGGGTAAAATTGTCGATCAAAGTTTAAATTTTATATAATTATTCACATTTTAAATTTTTTGCACTTTAGTCCTCAAATTATTTTTTCATATTGAATTTTCAAAAATTTGTAGGTATATTACTATATACTACCACTAGTATTGCAATTACTCTATATTTCTTATAAGGAATTCAAAATTGAAATTTCTAACTTTCCTAAATCCAGAAAATATTGAGGGATGCACTCCATAGTTACAACAACATGCTTTTGTGGAAGTACAGAATTAGGTATTTTTATACAATTCTAAATTGTAACATAAGATTTTTTTTGGTCTACGAGGTGTGTTGTGATTTTATACTTTTGTTGGCAAATTATTATTAGACTTTTAAGGATTTTAATTGGGATTTTAAAATTTCAGAAA
Source organism: Petrea volubilis (assembly GCA_026212405.1). NCBI lineage: Eukaryota > Viridiplantae > Streptophyta > Magnoliopsida > Lamiales > Verbenaceae > Petrea > Petrea volubilis. Next base: position 20,538,779 of record CM047879.1, on the reverse strand, counting down.
CTAACAATACTACAAGTGTAGATAAATGTAAATAATACGTTTTTTAATAGAGGAAAAAAGAAAAGTATAAAGTCACAACTTATTGAGAAAAAACTCAAAATTTTAGGAAAATATAAAATCACAACTTATCACATATCTTTCAAAATTGAAAATCTATTTCAAAATTTGAATCGGTACAAGAACACCTTATTTTAGAAATATTTTCACATAAATAGTTTGGAGTAGCCATGGAGTAATGTTCTTTTTTTTTTTCTTTCTTTTATTTGACTATACGATAAAATTTAATTTTGGTCACTTTATAGGTAGGGCATGGTGATTATAATACTAGTATGAGTATATAGTTCTACACTTGTAAGTTTTGAAGTATTAGTGTGAAAAAATAAATTTTGAAGGACTAAAATGCAAAAATATAAAATTTCAACGATTAAAGTGCAACTAAACTTTATATTGACAATTTAATTCCTAAAAAGTCGACTGAAAGATTAAAGTGAAACATAGTTAAAACTTGAACGACTAAAATATTGCGATTAAAAATTAGGGTCTAAAGTGAATCTACATATAAAATTTGGGGCCAATAGTATCATTTGCCCTTCCTCTTATCATCCTTTCGTTTTCCATTTTCATTTCTTTTTCTTCTTCCTGTATATCCAATGACAAAACCAGCGCCCTAAGATTAGAGACTACTTGCTACTACAATTTTCCTTTCTACATAATTTTATATATGGTATTGGTGCCCCCAAAAACAACAAACAATGGTCTAAAATTGAAGTTATCGGGCGTGCATGCTTGGGTGTGTATATATATCATTTTTTTTATTTTTTATTTTTTAACTTTCGAGTTAGGGGGGTTTTGATATATTCATACCCAATCAACGGCACCCCCCCCCCCCCCAACCACCCCCACAACCAAAAAAAAGAAGGCGGCAAAAAAAAAAAACCGCCCTGGGCTCCCAAGACACTATCCCTTGGGTTGCCACCAACTCAGACCACCACTGGCCCTAAAAACCAAACCCTAGCACTCCTATAAGCTTAGAAAAGGTACACTCCAGAAGTTAGTTTGCAAAAGAAAACCTAAGAATATAAACCCCACAACTAATGTCATATATTCGTTGTGGGATAAAAGTCTCACTAGAATCCCGTACTTTTTAGTGAAAACCAACCAAAATCATAATATAACCACGCCACCTGAAACCGAGTTATGGCAAAAGATGTTTGCACAATAAAGAAAAGTTTTAACTCTCTCCCATTAGAATTACAACGAAAGACAAATGCTTCAAGAATTTTAGTAATTTCAGAGACGAGAAATATTTTTAGAATTAGATTAAACCCGAGAAGATAATAATGTAAGTTGTCCTATTATCAATTTGATGAGACTTCATGTTATTTTCCTTTTGAGACTCTTGGGTGGCTTGATTTGCGCAGGTACATTCACATGAGTTCCAAGTATAAAAAGCCATGAACTTAAAGAACTAAGACATCTCAGCGAGAAGAAAGAGATTTGCCAGGATTTCTCTTCCCAGTCCTTGTACCAGACATCTAAGCATACAAAATAACAAAATTTCTTTACTCACTGAATATAAGCATCTTGCTTATTTTTAGGATAAGATATAATGGCTTACAAAATTCAAAAACTTATAAGTTCCTTTCCTGTACTTGGATAGTATAAAGATCATGGTACGCAACAGTTTTATCCAAGAAACACCCCTCAACTCTCAGGAATCCCAATGGACAATGCGGGAGTATACATTCAATTCGGCTTATATATTTCAGAGAGAGCAATGAAGGAATACAAAGTTCAAGGTATACATTCTTCAATGGTGTTCACACTAGAACCAAACAGCAACAGCTTAGTGAAATCTATGCTGTCAACGATGGTTTTCACAATAGAACCAAACAACAACGGCTCAGTGAAATTGCCAGATAGCCCAATTGTGAGTTGGGGTGGGGTGTGGAGCTGGGGGATTAACTCTCAAAACTTAATTGTCCTTCAAGGTTATCAAAAGGCTGAAATGTATAAATCAGCCTGATGACAATCAGAAGTCAGGCAAGCAAACATGATGAGAAAAGAAAACTAAAATCAACCCTCACGAGCTCATTCTTGTAGGCGAAAATACATTATCAATGGAGCATACATACAAGCACTTAAATCATTTCAAGAACAAATTGTAGTAGTCCTGCCATTACCTATGAGTCTTGATGCTCCTCAATTCCTTTAATAATCTCTCCAAGAAAGCCTCAGAAACTCTCTCAACTGAAAAAAGCTCCGCCAGACCATAGTTTACGGCCCTGGTTCGTTTCTCCATCAAATTTTCAATCTCTCTGATTCTCTCTGATATGTCATTATACTCTTTCTCCCAGCTCTTTATTTCCTCCCTTAACCTCGCAATCTCATCGCCACCCCCTCGTGCTTTCCTCATCAAACTCACTTCCTCCCTGTTCGCCTCGGATACTTGCTCCACAGTTTCCTCATAATGGGCCGTAAGCTCATCTCTCTCTCTCTTTAAAGCACACAACTCTGCATGAAGACCAGTCGTCATCTCTTCTATCAATGCCTTGGTAGTCAACTTGATCTCCTTCAAACCCTCCTCAACATTAGCGGCAAGATCTTCGTAGCCCACATCTTTAGCCTCCTCAATTATCTTAGTCAGACGGGTCACGACCTCCGATAACCTCTGAGTATAACGTGAGTACTCTTGACCATTTTCCTCATCCTCTTTGCTCACAACTACTTGAGGAGGGGCAGCCACAGCAGATCTGCAAAACCCAAAAACAGGGCAGAAAAATCCAAAAACAACAAATAAAACTGCACAAGCACTCGGCTTGGCTATGGCAAGCGCATGGTTGTCATCGTCACAATGTTCGGAATCGCCGGAGAGCATTCTGGGCCTGCGATCATTACCCTTATCGTTGACAACAGAACACCGGGCGACTCGAAATGCGGCGGCTTCCGCCGGGATTCGAAGTGGGCGTAGTCGCGAGGCGGATTTGACGAAAAATGAAGAATCACGGGCAAATGGGGTGATTTTGGGTTTGGATTTAGCGCAGATGTGAATTGGGAAATTGAAGAAAATGGAATGCATCACCACATCGGGATTGGTTTATGAACGCTTTCTCCTGGTTCTGCTCTGACCAGAACTGCAAATGGTCTCATGAAATGAGTTTCGCCGAGTTGGGAATTGGGGATTTTCAAATTAGGGTTTCGACGCCAATTTTCACAGGAAGAAATGACGGAAAATTACAATTTTTACCCTCGAATTTCCTCCTAATTTAATTCCGGCACCTCCTATCCAATTTTCTTCTTTAACTAGTCCCTATATTTATTCAATTTTCTTCAGTATCATATAGGCATATAGCTATCCATCTCTCAACATATCTAGTCGTTGTTATCCATACTGTATGTGAAACATAAAACTCATCTAATAACTAAATTTGGTGTTTTCATCTGGTTCGCATTCCTATCTTCAATATTAATTTTATTTTAACTTTTTATTTATTTATTTTTTCAATCATATGATTTAATATAATTTAAAATCTTTTTTCATTTTCACAAATCTAATAAGCATGTAAAGTGGTCAAAAACTATATATTCATAAAAACTTTAATAAATTTATAACATTATACAATTCAAATTCAAATATGATAGATTTGCGTTTTATTTTTATTTATAGACAGAGTATGCAACATCCTCTAGTTTTAGATTACGAATCAAACATGTGTATAGAACGGACCTATTAAAAATAAATAAATAAATTGTATTCACAAGCATGCATTAGGAGAAAAGTAGTAATTTTAAAAGGATTGTTGATCAATTTGATTTAGTAATAAATACGAAAAAAGAAAGAACATAGCTTTCTCTTTGCAATGTAGTCCAACGTAGCAAGTTCTGTGGTGAAATGCACTTAGGTATCGTTAAAACATTAAATCAATTACTACACACACAATACTACCATACTAGGGCCAAGTGAATTTTACTGAATCAAAAGTGTTAAAACTGAGAAAATCAAGAACAGATCAGGGTTGTGTTTGATATTAGGATCTGGATGAACTATGAAGGATTTCAAATTGACTTGATTTACATGAATCTCAACTCCACCAACAATTAGATTAAAACAGGAACTAGAAGATTTCCAACCGTTCCGACATTGTCTAAAACATAATGAATTTGTTACCAACTCAAAAACCAACAATCCAAACACAAGCCAATAGAACAGAGAATAGCTAACAAAACTTATAAGCTCCTTTTGTCAACTAAAACAATATAAGGAATTGTTTATAAAATAAACATCATGGTATTTAATAGTTCCATCCAAGAAAGTCACATGCATACATAAAAGCCCTCAGCTCTCTGGAATTCCATTAGAAGAATTTGTAAGCAAACATTAAATGTGGCTACCACATTCCAGGCAGAACAATGAAAGGATAAAAAGTTCAGTATGACATTCTTCCATGCTGTAAATGGTTTTCATAGAAGAGCCAAACAACAATAGCTTCCCACAATCTGCCACCACATCTTATGCAATATGCCTTGGGCTTTGCTGATAAAGGTCTACAGGACTTTCCCCGAAGTCGACACTTCAGCACTGCAGACAGGACAAATCTAGAAAAGAAACATGCATTCGTTATTGCTCTCTTCGCCCAATCTTGTATGGAAATGACATGACCGAAAAGCAAAAACAACATGAAATGAAGCGGAGATGGGGGAGGAGAAAAGTCGAAAGACTTTAGGCCTTAATTGCCTGTGTTTCTGTCAACTACTTTTTTACACTAAAATATGATTGTTCATTTTCAACATAATTGGATCCACGATAAATTTAAGTATAATGTTCATCCCAATATTATTTGATTGAATTAACATAAAGAACTTAATGGTACCAACAAATTACCGCCACCATATTTAAATTTCTAGACTACTCATCCAGTCTTTTCATTTTCACCCAAAAACCAATACACAAAACAAAAAACATCTTACTTTTTTTCCAATAAATTAGAAGATGAGAATGAAAATATTCTGTCGCTAGAATTGCAAGAAGCAACAGACAGGAACCCCCTAAAAAGTATAACCCAAAGAAACTTCATTTAATGAGAATACACCTTGTTTATTTGTAACCAATTGTTAATACACTCTGAATGGTATGAATGTTTGCAGGAGAGAGCAGTCAAGGTGTCGCCATCCTCGAAGTCCAACCTACAAATAACACAGCTGGGGAACAAGGGTAAAAATTTGTTGTCAGCATATCGGCAACTTTAGAGTAAAGATTGATCTGGTGGGCTGGGAGAGATAAGCATGTAATATCTTTAGCAAAACTAGGCAATGGTTACTTACGAATCACTGCTTCCTTCCTGAAGTCCTTGTGATTTATAGTTTATGGAAGGCAACGAAGCAATTATATCTGCAGAAAGTCCCCTACTCTCTGTTCCAACGACATCGCCCAGTGCAAGCAACTCCTACAACATGAAGTCAACAATGATTTCAAAAGTGATATGGGCTCAAGAAGAAAATGAGCAGAACTACATATCCTGATTTACCTCATATGATAGTTCATCAGGATCAACCTCCTCCCACGCATCCTAAAGATTTAAAAACATCATCAGGCATGAAGTAAACACACCAAATTCAAAGGCATTTGATGACAAACCAGCACTCATTACTGAAAATAAACAAAAACAAACAAGAGCATGAATATGGTTACAATACAGTTTCCCAACTGCAGTAACAAATTACTCACTTCATACTGGCTAAAGAGAAGCAAGATCATTTGTAAGAAAAAAGGCCAGCAGTTGGGATTACTTTCACTGTAAGATGGGAGTTAAAAAAAAATCTCAATTAGCCGCTCTTAGAAGAGAGAATGTTTTGAAGACATGATAGAACCCTTGATAAACTAGAATAAAACAAGACTAGATACAGAAAATATTTAACACTTCCCTTATATATAACATATTTATCGATCAGCCTCAACTTGCACAGACACACACACACACACACACACACAAAGAAAGAAGGAAGGAAGAAAGAAAGATGAATCTAATATATTAAGACCATCTAATCGTCACAATAGCAGAATGTATCATGACAAGGTTGATCGAAGGACAGAAAAAGCCCTCAAACCATTTCATAAAACCTAAAAGGATAAACCATGAAAAGTAGACCACTAAATATCAGCATTCAGACCATCTATAAAACTAAGCTTCCTTTGCATTCAGACTTTGGATGGTGAATTCCTTGTCATTCGCTCCAACAGTTAAAGAGTCTACAGATACTTGTTTAATACCATTGTTAAAGTTGATCATCAAAAAATGTAATGTATGTTTACCGCTCCCCACCACTTTTCTGCGTGCTTGGAGTTTAGGCTACCCCTTCCTCCTATTCTTTCGTTTTCTCCCAGCATAATAGCGGGATGCCTATTGCTATATTCACACTTTTTCTTGATATTCTCCCTAAGAAATTAAACAGAATAGGACCGAACACTGATTGCTGTACTGTGCATGGTCCTGAGGATAATATCTTCTTTTGCATCGTCTACTTGTCCGAATGCACAACACAATGTAAGGAAAAACATCCTAAGAAGTGCACAAAAGTATGATTTGGCCCCTTAGTTTGAGTCAAATTCTCCAAATCCTGATTGTGGAATGAAAACTCACCATAAGAATCACAACTTGGAGAAAGATAGAAAATCAGAGTGTTCGCTCAAAAAAAAACCATTTTGATACCCAACACTTCAGCAGCACACTTATAAACACCGCCCAGGTATTTAGGTTTCAAAAGTTCAAAATTTTGATAATGTCAGTTTGTAGAAGTTGGAGGAAGCACAGACACTGCAAACTTTGCACTAGGGCATTTATCAAACTAAAGTTCTACTCATCAAACAAACAAATGGTGATGCCAAAGTGGGTTCAGAAAAGTTGTACTGGTACATCAGCCACATTAAAGTGAATATATATTGGAAGACCCAGGTTACAACACACTCCAATATGAAAATTACAAGGCTGGTCAAAGCCCAGAAAGAAACTTCCTGCTCCACTATGTCAGTATCAAAATTCTTTCTTACATGAACAATAAGGCAAAAACATTCGAATCAAGATATACATGACTATGCAAAGAGAGAGAAACAAAAGCAAAGCAGATATACCTGTGAATTACCGCCATGCTCCTCTTCATCTTCATCCTCTCCATCGTCCCCAACAACTTTAGAATCATTAGAAAATTTTCAATCATCACACAGTTCCCGGGCATCATAGAAGGGATATTTAAAAATGAGAATAACCAAAATATGGTAAATTAAACTCTCACCTTCGTTTATCCCTGCTAGGGCTAACAACCTAGCAGCCATTTCCCGTTCTTCAGCATCTTGTAACGCTCTAGCAAAGGCCTCATCACTGGAAAAAGCAGATGGATCCAATTCAGCATTTTGGTTATCATTGTCTTCTCCTTCAGCATGCAAGTCTTCTTCATCATCCACCTCCACATCAGAACCGTCATAATCCTCTTCGCTGGCATCATCATAATCATCATCGTAAATCTCATCTTCAAGCCCAAAACTATCAGCTTCCCAACTTCCATAATCACTGCCGTTGCCAGCATCCATTCTTAACATCATATAAGCTCTTTCCTGATCCACAAAAAAGACAAATTTCATTTAATTGTGAAGAATAATAATTGAGTACAATTTTTTTACTCTCCAGGATAAAAACTAGATAATTGCTCGGACCAAAAAATTGTTCGACTCATTTTCATGGTGTGCTAGGAGCTGAAGCTATATAACCAAGCCACACCAACTCAAAACATAAATTCATAACTACATTAGAAAGGGCACAATATTTTGAACAGTAACAATCGGGCCCTCAAACTAAACTTTTTTTTTCCTAATAGTTTGCTCTTAATTCCAGAACAAATAAAAAACATAATAAATAACGGGCACATAAGAAAACCTTCCATTTAAACAGAATGAGTATTTTAATTGCAGAGAACACTGAAATAAGAAATGTCGGCAGTCGCAGGGCAGTTAGAAGTACACAGAAACCCAAAAAGGTTAAAGCCTATGATTAGAGAGAATTACCTGTTCCGACAAATAATACACTCAACCGCAATGCAAATGCCGAGGATGTTCGTTTAAGTATTTCATACATATGTACCGAATACACGCGCGCGCACACACACACACACGAGCACACGTGTATACATATAGGTATATACATACGTAAATATATATATATATATATATATATAGAGAGAGAGAGAGAGACGCATTGCGAATTGAAATTGATTGTAGAAAAGGGGATGAAAAACCCATAAATAAAAACCTGTTCTTGGAGAGTACGGGCAAGGGCAAGATCCGCATCGACTTGACTGAGGTCCGTAAAGGGAGTTCTCCGGCGGCGATTCGCTTCCCCTTCTCCTCCGGTCGGTGGATTATTGCTAGGGTTTTGTTCCGCTTCGGCACATGAGCTGTTGACAGCGTCGGCGTTGGCCTTGCCATTGGCGTTCTCCATTTTTCTTCACAAGAAATTCAAGTTTTCGAATAGCAGGAGAAGAAATGAAGAAAATTAAAAAACGGGGGTTGGGGAAACGGGACCAAAGGATATTCGAAAATGGAGGAATTAAAGAATTGACATTAATTATATATGAGAGAGAAAAAGAGAGAGACGTAGAAGAAAGCGAGAGGTGGTGTGCTCTTTGAGCGTAGGGATTTAAAAATGATTCCTTTCTACTCTCTCCGTCTACCAAATTTTTTTAATTGAATATATAAGTCGGTCAAATTTTTGAACAAAAAGATTTGATAAATCTTGGAAAATATGGAATAGTTTCTACATAAATTCACGATAATTAGTTATCATCGTGGTTAAAAATAAGGATAAATTATGTCTATATCATTAAGCTATTGTATAATTATAAATTAATTTATCTTATTTTAAATATTATAAATATTCCCTAAGATATATACTAATTTAATAAAATTGATCATTCATCAAGACGGGACATAATTATAATTTGTATTTCTATTATTTTCGACAAAATTTTGAAATAAAATTTATATGATCTCGATCAGTTCAAATTGTATAAACTATATATATTGTCAATTTTGAAAAATAAATAGAGGTGTTATTGGGTCATATATGGCGATACTCAATAGGGGTTGTGGTAATATAAAATAAAGTTACTTTGCGAATATTGGTGGAATAATAAAATTAATTGATAAATTTTGTCAGCTCAATTGGACGAAACTCTTGGTGGTTGGGTTGACAATATGATTTGAGAAAAGTTATCATTCGAACATTTCAATAAACATTTACTAGAAAGTCCTAATTTTTGATTGGATATTTGGAAATTTTAAGACAAGTGAAAAAAATTTATAATTACATCATACTTCAAGGGATGTAGGCATAATTTGCTTAAAAATAATGATTAAAAAATTTAATCAATTAATTAAGCTGGTCAAAGTTAATTTGCCTAAGTTCAAATTTATATTTTCTCAACGTACATTAAATTTAAATTGAAGTTATTTCTCACTAAATTTTTTTTTTTTTTTTTTGATGCACCAGCCACAGAAGCTAAGCTTCTGGAAAGTCAAGCGTACACAGTGTGATCCTTAAACAAAACATGAGCTAAACAAGGAGGAGGCTCAATGCCCCAATGCTCAAACGTGGCCAAATTATATGCCGCTTCCCTTGCGAGACAATGTGCTGCTCCATTGGCGGACCTCCTCACATGGGAGAATTTAACATCAGCTAACTTTTGCACAATAACCAGGTTATCGTCGATAGTATCCCGAAGTGAAGATATGCACGACTGAGGATCCCTCATGAAATGGATAAGTTGGAGGCAGTCACCCTCAAATTCTACCTTAGAGGCTCCGTAATCGGTCACCCAACGAATTCCAGCAGCTAAGGCTGCCCCTTCCATCTCGAGCGGCGTAGTTGGCCCAAACCTTACACATGCTTTTGCCCCCCGGAAATTTCCGTACTCATCCCGAGCCACGATCCCAAGCCCAAACCGTCCCTGTTTGGTGTTCATGCTTGCGTCGAAGTTTATTTTGAGGAAGCCCGAAGCCGGCGGCACCCACGTTTCCCGGCTGGGGCCTTCTCGAGCTTCCAGCACGTCGCTAAGCCAGGCTTCCGTCTCCTCATAGCTATATGATCTCACCCATCCCTGGACCCCCTCGAAACAAGCTTCAGCAGAGTGTTTGTAGACCTGGTTTCGAACCAACCAAGTTCTCCAACAGGTTAGCATAAGGGAGTTCAAACGTTGGTTGTGCTGTCTCCCGGCACATAAGGCAAACATGTCCTGAACAGTCAAAGGACGTGCCGGTGAGGAAGGTGACACCCAGCCTCTGAAAGCAGGTTCCGTTTTGGAACACCGACAGAACAGGTGGCTTGTGCTTTCATCCTCCTGCCCGCAAAGAGCGCAGATCGCATTATCTAGGATTCCCCTACGCACCAGATTATCTTTTGTAGGGATACGATTTCGCAACAGTCTCCAGCACCATATTTTAATTTTGGAGGGTAACCGTGCTCGCCAGATGTTCTTGAGCGCAGTACTACTGCTGGGATCCAGTTGTGCCCTCCATCCAAGCTCCTCGTACATTTGCAGCAGGAAGTTACGATAAGCTGAGCGGACCGAAAATGCGCCAGAGTCCTCAAAAGACCAGAACACCCGATCCTCGTTGTTATGACGGATGGGAGTATGTCGGATCAGGTTCCATCCCTCACTCCCAAACAGAAGATGGATCTTTTCCTCATGCCACGCCCCCGTTATCGGATCAATAAGTTCACTAACGCGGATGTCATCGTCGAAGTTTTGCGGCCATGGCTTTAGAGGATGCAGTACACATGCTGTCCATCTTTGTTGGAGCACTTTAACATCCCTTCCCGTGCCAATCCTCCATCCCAGGCCTTTCAATAGCCAATCACGACCATGCAAAACACTCCGCCATACAAATGAGGAATTGTGCTTTGCCTCGCACTCCAGAAAACCTGTCCTTCTACAATATCGACCCAACAAGGTTCTGCTGCAAAACGAGTCAGGCCTCGTGAGGATGCGCCAAGCCTGTTTTGCGAGTAGTGCCGTATTAAAGACAGCAAAATCGCGGAACCCCAGCCCTCCTCTCGCCTTAGGCACACATATCGTCCTCCAGGACTCCCAAGCAATCTTCCTACGACCGTTCGCTTCCCCCTACCAATATCTGCTACACAAACCGTTAATCTCTTTACAGAAGCTCACCGGTAACTTAAAGATACACATGGCGTAAGCGGGGATAGCCTGTACCACCGCCTTCAATAAAACTTCTTTACCCCCAAGGGATAATAGTTTCCCTTTCCAGCCCTGTATATGACTCCAGATTCGGTCGCGCAGGTGCTGAAAACACATCCTCTTGGAGCGCCCGAAAGACACCGGGAGCCCAAGGTAATTCTCCAAAGGAGCACCAGAGCATCGTAAAAGACGGCAGACTTCCTCTCGGACTAAAGGCCTGGTGTTGCCACTGAAAAGAACACACGTTTTGTCAAGATTAATTTTTTGTCCAGAGGCTCGTTCATATTTGCCCAGTATATCAATCACCCGATGTACATCGTCACTGGCTGCCCGGGAGAAAAGCAGTGAGTCGTCGGCAAAAAATAAATGCGTGAGCCGGCCAACGCCAGTGCCTATTCGGAGGCCTCTCAAGCTGCCGCGCTCATGTGCCTATTTCTCACTAAAATTAAGTCTCGTTGCAGTTTAAATTCAAATTTGAGTTTGATATTATATGAGCTTTGAATTGGGACCAAACACGAATGAATTGTCCTTTGCTTCTTTTTTTTTAGTTTATCAAATTTAAATCATTAACGCTATCAAAAATAAATAAATAAATAAATAAAATATTAACACTTTCAAACATTTCAAAAAAAAATATCAAATTAAATGCTAAGTTGACAAGATTGAAGCTAAGTTCACCAATTTCCTTTTTTTTTTTTTAATGGTTAATTCATGACCAACTTGTAAGCACTTGAAGTCCGATTGAAATTTAGTTTATCGGGGGTCGAAGATGAATTTAGATACAAATATCATATGTTCGAGTTTGAATTGATCACATAAATCCGATTTAAAAAAATATTAAACCGAGGATATAGCTTTTAAGTCGATTTGACTCATCGGTAATCATATTCATTATTATTTAAATTGCGAAGAGTACCTTATTTTTTAAGTTATAATTTTTTTTTTTTGTGACATTGTAGAAAGATACTAATAATATTGAATTCATAATAAATGAGATACTAACTTGAAAATTTCAAGCACGTTAGAAATTTTTGGCTCAAATAATACCAAGAAATGGTCGCTTGCATTAGTTTTGATGTTTCTTACAAAATTCACATGGTGTTTCGATGGTAAATGTGACTAGTGGCAGTAACTTGTCAAATTTATTTACGATGAGGTGTGTTTCCGAAGCATCCAAACTTTGAAGGTGTCTTTTGCAAATTTCTCTTTTGTTTCTCTGCCTCTCTCTTTCTTTTTTTCTTTTTTTTTTTCTAATATAATATACATACATATCATTCATATTTATTTTTTTTTAATATAATATACGCACATATCATTCACTATTTCACACTGTTAGAATTCAAAATCCCTGAATACTATTTAACACTAGGGTTTCATGTTTAATACCCTTTTGCAACAATAAAGTTTAATCTTTCTACGATTTCAAAAAAAAAAAAAAGAAGGTTTAATCTTTCTGAATAGTCAATAATTACTAATCAAGCTTCAAATCAATCAAATTTTCATTGAGGTACTAATATTTTAAAAACTAGTTTTCATGGACGAAGGAGTTGTCGAAAAGGACTAGTAAAAAGCGATTAATTTTTTATATATTGGCACTGTGTATACTGATGGCAACTTTAAAAAAGAGTGTTTCAACTAAAAGAGACTCTCAAGTTTTTTTTTTTTATTTTAAAGAAAATGGCCCTTAAGTTTTAATTTTTAGCTATATAACTTTTTAACTAATTGTACATAATTAATGACAAATTAAATATAAATATCATTAAATATAAATATTCATCTATTTTTTAGAAATTTTATTTTAACCCCTAAAAAAGAACATATAACAAAACAAACCTACCTAAAACATAAAGAAAAAAAACAGACGTAGAAAAAAACACCCAAATGCTAGCATATAATTAAAAGGGATAAATATTTTTAACCTTTCAAACTTTTTATATTTTTGGACTTTACCATATAATTTTTTTTTTTTTTGCCGTTTGCCATCTAAACTTTGTATTTTTTTATATATTACCATCTAAGGGCATTTTTCGGTGGAATATTCCGTCGGGAGTTCCATCACATGCATGTCATGTGACTTTAAGTAAGGGCAAATCATCAGTTTACATGAAATAAATACGTTTAACCCTCCAAACTTTTCGCGTTTTGGGATTTTAACATATAAACTTATTTGTCATCTGAACTTTGTATTTTTTTACATATTACCATCTAATGGCATTCACATGTATGTCATGTGACATTAACTAGCTGAAATGACGCATTTGCCAAATTTTATGTGTAAAAAAACGCAATGTTCAGATGGCAAACAGCAAAAAAAATAAAAAATTTATATAGTAAAGTCTCAAAACACCAAAAGTTTGGAGGGTAAAAAATATTTATCCCTAATTAAAATTAATCATCCGAACTTTGTGGGATTTCAAAATTGATCGAAGAATCGGTTTGCCCATGACGAGGGGAATTGATTTATGAGGAAAGGTCGAGAAATTTTTGCCGGAGGCAGCGGAACAAGCGCCGATAGCGCGTGCATCCTAGTGGCGCTTGTTCCGTCACCTCCACCCAAAATTTCTCAAGTTTCTTTTCATAAATCACATCTTTTTATCATGGGCTAACAAGTCATGCCTTCAATCTAGCATTTTAATCAATTTTTATTGTTCAATTTTGATGTGTGTGCTCTCCGTTGTTGGTTTTTTTTTTTTTTTTTTTCCTTTCTTTGTTCTTATTCTCATTTGAATGGGGGTTAGGTTGGATGGGGTACTTTTTTTTGTTATTTTTTTCTTTTTCCTAAATTTTGTATCTTTTTTTAATTATAGTCATTTTATTTTAATTGTATTATTTTAGTTTTTAATCAAAAGTAATTTAAATAATTACTTGAATTATACTAAATATATATATTTTTGTTTGAACTTTATCATATGAAATAAAAATAATCAAAGTATAATATTTTCTAAATTGTTATTTATTTGATTTACTTAATTATGTACAAAAAGTACACCATTGTTTAAAAAATACAAATAATCGCTTAAACAAATGTGAACGAAGTAAATTTTAGCATTTTTGAAATGAAAATGAATTAATGCCTTTTTTTTTTCACACAAGTAACATTATATGTGTGTGTGTGTGTATGTTGATATATTATGATAATATTTGTAAACTCAAAGTAATAAATAATTTAAAATTGATAATTGTCATTCATATATTAAAAATAAAGATGAATTGACGTTTATATTTTCATTAACTGTATATATTCTGTAAAAGTTATACAAATCTCTAAAATTTACAATAGATCAATTATATTCTAATAATCATTATCATATAGACATCAATTTTTTTTTTTTTGAAATTGAATACAGGCATCAGTTATATATAATGATCATATTGATCTTTGGTGATATAGATAGTATTAGTATATTATAAGAGTATATAATACATAACTATCTTTTATAATGATCTTTTGTAATATAAGTATCATAGATATATTATAATAATATATAATAATGATCATTACAATATATTCAAGATAAGATCATTATAATTATTACATAGAATAGAATCAATCTATTAGTTTCTTAAAGTATTACAATAGATGTATAGTGATGTGCCAAGTGCCATCTCTTTTCGCCACGTCAGCCAAGGCGGGCCAATTCAAATCCTAAGTGAGGGGTAATAGAGTCCTCGACCTGATAGGCTGCCCTCGAATGAGGTTTTAAGCCCGGTTGTCCTTGACCATGAGATTGTAAGCCAGAAAACTCACCAAGGGTGAGAACCGATGCCCTCGAAAAGACCCAAGGTCCTCGAGAGTGCGTCTGCATAAAGAATGGGCCCTGAAGTGCGAGGCACGAGGACGGCGGTACTCCCCGGCTTATCCTAGGTTTGGGACTACAAAGCCACGATGGACACCTGAAATCCTCGAGGCCTCATAAGTTGGGCCAACGGCACTAAAGCACAAGTGGCTTAAAGGCTCGGGGGGTCCTCAAACGCAGTTGTGTTGAGGGTACGAACCCCATACTTAGCCTTCGCCAAGCTCATCGGCCAACGGAAAAAACCCAGTTGGCGACCAATGACAAGCCTTGTACCTACCGTGCCCTTGTGGCACATGGGTCCATCTCATCAGTCTTCAGCGCATTAAATGCCCAATCATAAATACAATCATTGATCATAAATGCCCAAGATACTCATTAAATGCTAATTGGACCCCTCATTAATGAGACGGTAAGGTCAACCGGCATTTGGGAGTTCAAAAGGGGACAAAAAGCACGTCCACCTACACCTTACGCGTCAGAAGGACTGACCAACCCCCATCATCCACGTCACATCAGGGGACCTCTTACATAAATAACCAAAGACTCTCCATGTAAGAGGTAACGGATCATTCATCTTTTGAATCATCTTACTTGCGAAACAAGAATACCATATATTCACTATTCATAATTTTCTTCACTCTATCCTCAACTGACTTGAGCGTTGGAGAGCCTATGTCGGGGCAAAATCAGTTAGTCTCACGTGCGTTCCTCCCTCTTTGAGTCTTTGACAGGTGGGCCACCAGCATAATCACCCGAAGTGTGCTAGACTCCAACACGTGGTCGAACCGAAAAGCGACCGTATCATATAGTTTAAGATGAATTTATGTTAATATTTCCTAAGTTGTTCACGGATGAATTTATGTTAGTATTAAAATAGAGTATTCATGAATGTACTTTACAAATTCAACTAATTAATATATTTATTGTTTATGTTAAAAATATGAAAGTATTTTGGCCGATTATATACATGGAGAAATCAAGCATCAAATTAAAAAATAATTAAGTAATAAAGAGTAATTTAAAGAGTTAAATACAAATATGCTTGAAATTAATGGAATTAGATCATTTTAATTATAGTAAGATTTTAATGCGAATTAAAGATTGAAAATGTAAATACAGAAAACGTCTTATATGGCAAAATAATAAAAGGATAACTTGTTCACCTCATTGTCCACATAAGCAAGGGATGTATACATAAGCTTGACTCCATGTTATCTATATATATATATATATATATATATATTAGATGTGTACTCATTTTTCTTGAAAATATTAAATTGTAGTTGTTTTTTAAGCCATTATTTCTCCTTATGCTATTTTTAGAAGCCAAAGTTTGATCGAATTCAATCAAACATGTATTTAGTATTATTTTATGAGTAAAATACACTTTGCCCTCTTATACTATGTCATTTATAATATTTCCCCCCCCCCCCCCCCCGCGTGCGCATACTATAGCAAACATCATTTTTTTCCCTAAAATTGATTATCGTAAATATTAGTGGCAAAATTGCCCTTTATTTTATCATACAAATGCTTTGTCTTATTATCTCGATATTAGTATTGGTAGAAATAATTAATTTTATTTTTTCTTAGTAAATTATATTTTGAGAATGTCAAATAATTTTCTCAATTACAAATGTCCATTCATCAATTAAAACATGTCTATCATAAAGAATAATAAATATTTAAAATATAGTACAATGTAATTAAATTTTATAAAAAATTAATATTAACTAATTAAGTCAAATTGTTTAAAGTGTTTTATTTTCAAAATATTGATAGAAAAATACTCCATCAATCAATTATGCACAACTAATTAATATAAAGTTGTTCGAGAAAAAAATTATTTATATTTTATTTTAACTGTTTATTTTTAAATTAAAAATATACACAAATACATGCTTTACTTGAAAAATGAACATTTATAAATTGAAGAGTTATTTAGGATTTTTAAAATATATTGTACTAAGAAAAAATTATAAATAACTATTACAAATATATTCACATAAAAATAATTGGATAAAATATATATGTATACCAATATGTCAAATATTTCTACTTAGTTAATAACATTTCTTATTTTGAAAAATTAAAACAATATATATATATATGTGTGTGTGTGTGTGTGTGTGTGTGTGTGTGTAATAAAATAGATGGTAATTTTGTCACTAGAAATTAGGAGAAACAATTTCAAATGTGTAAGTTATGTTTTAGATAGTATAGGGGGCAAGCCTTACAAATGGTACAGTATAAGAGGACAAGGTATATTTTGCCCTTATTATATTGGTCATGTGATTAGTCGTTTTTCTTTTTTGAGATATATACAATACATTTTAAAGAATTACATCAATTATTTAAATCAAGCACAACCAATACATCCATAAACACGAATAACTATTTGTACAACTGCTATATCTCATAATCAAATTCAAAGAACTATCAAATAATATAGAGGAAATTACTGTTTCCAACTCCAACTATACGCGTTTTTTCACTTTGCAACCTAATTTTTTTTCGAGTTACCGGTTGCCACCCGATCTATGTAATTTTTTACCGATTACAACCTAAGTACATTTTCCGATCAAAAACCATCATCGAACCGGCGACACGTGATGTGCACGTGATTAATTATTATACAGTACATCAATTTTGAGAACCAAATAGTGTAGACTAATTTAGAAAGCAAAATATATAATAATCGCTTTGTACTGAGTAAATAAAAGTGATGGTGTCAAATCCTAGATCCGTGCAGAAGAGCACTCTTGTCTGGTGAGAGTAAAGGGTTGCTAGTTTAGTCTCTGGCCTACAAGGAAGGAACACACGTGAACATAGCCGAAAATGTCTCCGACTAAAATCCTCTGATAGTTAAGTCAGTATGAGTTTGAACACAAGACCGGAAGGTGAGGTGATGTAATGTACTGTAAAAAGTATAAGTATGAAGATAGAGTGCGTATCATAATGAACAGTAGAGACATTCTATTTATAGTATTCAATTTTGAATGGATGGGGCTAAGGTTGAGTTGGCCCTTTTTTCAGCATCTCTACAGGGAATATTTCACTAACACATGGTGGTGGTGGTGCCTTCGGGTGTGATGTTGTGTCAAAAACCATCAATATAGGGGACTACTTCGAGGAGTGGTGAAGGGGACCACATGATGGAGAGGTGAAGGGCTACCCCGAAGAAAGGAGAGGTTCCTTTCTGAGGAGGCCCTCGGGATACGGAGGTGATTGACTCCTCGATCTGCACTCTAAGGGGCATCTTGTTCTATGTCAAGGACAACGCTCCACTGAACTGACTCACCTAACGCCACGTGAGTGAATCAGATCGTGCCGTGTCACGAGGTAGGTGGCCATGTGGAGAGTGTGCGATCGCCACATCAAAAAGTTTATTCGAAATTGAGCATAACAAATCAAAAAATTGTATATAATTTGAATTGTTATGTGAGGATGTACTGAAAATTAATCACATAATAAATATAAATAGAATTTCTCGTGTGAAGAACAATCAGTTGCATTTAAGTAGTTGCTTCAATATCTCAAGCTGATGATATATTGTTTTTCATAATTAATAGAATTTTATAATAAATAAGTTATGTTTTTTTTTGATACAAAATTATGTATCAATCACTATCAGTTATTGTATATATTCTTCCCTTTTTTTCGCAGATCAAATAATTATCTATATTATTATAAAAAGAAAGTCATGTTTGTGTCTAAAATGATAATTATTTCTTGCATTTTATAATTTTAGCCCTTTAATATTTAGTGGAATTACAACATAATTATAATACGGCTGGCAAAATTGAACATTCCCACCATATTATCATCAATTTGGATACCAATTTTTATAATTCTAAAAATTATCCTTTGATATTTTCCACACTATATATGAAATAAGGTTAAAAACGTAATACACCACATTAAACTACCTCTACATTTTGAGAAAAACCCACATTATAAAACTAAAACTATCATATAATTAATGCAATTTTATAATATGTGAAAAAAAATCAAATCAAATCAAATAGTTATATTGTTAAAATAAAATAAATAAAAAATATCACATTATAACTATAAAAAACAAATATTTAATAACTTATTATAAAGAATAAATACTTAAATTTATATGTGTGCGGGAACCGCGCGGAGGAATGCTAGTTGTATAAATAACTCTTTGCTGGATTCAAAATTTTAAGCTTTCTTTGATAAGGCTCTCTCGCTTTATCATGAAGATTAAATCTTATCGACAATATAGTACAAAATTAGATATATGTAATTAAGCTTCAGGTTCAAGTTTTCATTTCAACTTCAAGTTTTCATTTCAACTTCGCCGAAGTTCTTTTGTTAAAACTCAAAACGCTTCTCGCCCCATTTACGCCTTCGGATGGTCCAATGCTTCAGAACTTTGCTCGATAAATGCAGTTGTTGGTCACAGCTGAAGCAAATCCATGGCCTGCTAACAACGTCAGGCCTCTTCAGAAACGATCCATTCGCCTGGAAAATCCTCTCCCTCGCTGCAACTTCTCCTTTCTTCAACATAGACTATGCTCACCGCTTTTTCCTTCAGCTCCCCAACCCCACGCTCTTTCATTACAACGCTATCATAAGGGGCTTTGCCAACAGCAAAAACCCAGTTAAATGCATTCACGTTTTTGCGCAAATGTTGCTAAATGGTGTTGTCCCCGACTATCTGACATACCCTTTTCTTGCTAAGGCTTCTGCTCGGCTTTCGGACCCGAAACTTGGAGGATGTGTTCATGGACATGTGTTGAGAAATGGGTTTGCGTCTGACATTTTTATTTCTAATTCTCTGATCCATATGTATGGTTCTTGTTGTGAGATTGAAAATGGAAGGAAGGTGTTTGATGAAATGCCGATGCGGAATTTGGTTTCTTGGAATTCTATGTTGGATGGGTATGCTAAATGCGGGGATGTGATTTCGATGAGGGAAGTGTTTGATATAATGCCCGAGAGGGATGTGGTGTCTTGGAGTGCTCTAGTTGATGGGTATGTCAAGGATGGCAATTACGTGGAGGCATTGGCGGTTTTCGGGAAAATGATAGCGGAGGGGCCTAAGGCGAATGAGGTGACAATGGTTAGCGTTTTATGTGCTTGTTCTCACTTGGGTGCACTCGAGCAAGGGAGGGCTATGCACTGTTACATAGTAGAAGAGGGCTTGCCTTTAACTCTTGTCTTGAGGACGTCCCTTGTGGACATGTATGCAAAATGTGGTGCAATTGAGGAGGCCTTACTTGTGTTTCGTGAGGCTGCAGCAAGAAAAACTGATGTTCTTATATGGAACGCTATGATTGGAGGGCTTGCTACTCATGGATTTACCTTGGAGGCACTAGAGATTTATGTTAAAATGCTTGAGTTGGGAATCCGACCGGATGAGATCACTTACCTGTGCCTGCTGAGTGCTTGTGCCCATGGAAGACTCGTGAAGGAGGCGTGGAAATATTTTGACTCTATCCCCAAGAATGGCATGGTGCCCAAGACCGAGCATTATGCTTGCATGGTTGATGTTCTAGCTCGTGCGGGTCATTTAGAGGAAGCATATCGGTTTGTATCTGAAATGCCAACGGAACCTTCTGCTTCATTGTTGGGCGCATTGTTTAATGGCTGTATAAGTCATAGAAAGCTAGATCTTGCAGAAATAGTGGGGAAAAGGCTTATTGAATTGGATCCCGATCACGATGGTAGATATATCGGACTATCAAATGTTTATGCAGTTATAAGGCGTTGGGACGAAGCAAGGAGCACAAGAGAAGCAATGGAGTCAAGAGGGGTGAGGAAGTTGCCTGGATATAGTTATGTTGAGGTTTTTGGTTCCCTTCATAGATTTATTGCTCATGATAAGGCACATCCCCAATCAGAAGAAATTTATTTGATGTTGAATGTAATTGAAGAAGAGATGAAATTGAGAACATGTCATGACAGAGAAGAAATGATTGATGCTCCATTTGAGGATGATCATCTAAGATACAGAATAAAAGTTCTTATATGAATGCCAACGATGTAGTTTGTACCATATTTTGTATATTAATTTTTTTTTCAAATGAATTAAAAATATGACATAATTTGAACTGCCTGTTACATGTATAAAGCCCAAAATTGAGTTCATATAACAATATCCCTGTATGGTGCATACTTGTAAAAAGCTTTCAATCAATCATCTTCTTAAAAGTGGCATGTTCAAACTCAATGTGGAAATAGTATAGAATTTGGAGGTGTCAGAATTTGGAATAAATAGGCTCTTGCATCACAGAGAAGCAAATTTATAGGCCAAGTATCAAAATTGATTTTTGCATATACAGTTTCTCTACGATGATCCCTCATGTAGTGAGTGTTATATAGCTAAATATAAAGAAATGCACAAACGGCAACTGTACTCAGAAAATTACAGTTTGAGACTTTTCAATTTCACCTATGGACAACTCAACTGATATACAACATAAGTAATAGAATCTATTTAACAGTGGAAAGGATACAACTTGCAATTCAGTATGCAAAAACTCTTGTTTTTTTCCCCTCTCAGCATCCAAATATTTCTCGTATTTGTTGTCATCGACATGCTGTAGTCGATTGCAGCCAAACTGATTAGACTAAACGACAGATACAGATTCCAGAAGTTTGTCGACATACTCTTTCAGTTTAACTTTTGTTATTGCACCCTCCCTCCTGCTCTCAGGAACTTCCTGTCCATTTTGGAAGATGATCAGCGTTGGCAGTCCATACACCTTGTATTCCTCAATCAGTCGAGGGTTTGA
The DNA here is from genome assembly GCA_026212405.1 of Petrea volubilis. Lineage (NCBI taxonomy): Eukaryota > Viridiplantae > Streptophyta > Magnoliopsida > Lamiales > Verbenaceae > Petrea > Petrea volubilis. The sequence goes on along the minus strand of CM047879.1, from coordinate 20,516,968 downwards.
ATCATGATCGATTTTCACAACTGTCAATTTGTCTTGATATTCCTGCAGGTTGCACAAGAGGGGAAAAAAATATAAGAAAGGATAAAAATTTCCAAGGAAGACAATCAATTACTAATGCAGACCAAGTACTCATGAGAATAATTCATTTTGCCATGGTCCATTCGGGCTTTCAGAAGAGACAGTTTCACTGTAAGCATGTAATTTCACCGTGGTAGGGGTCGCATCAATGCACTCCCAACCCCACACCAAAAAAGAAAATAAGGAAAACGAAAAGGCATGGTAACCAGTGAAAGGAACAAATAGCAGACAACAGAGAGGAGAAACTGGAAAGAACAAGAAGAAAACTAAAACTTAACATCAATCTGTTGGAAATATAATTGGCGGTAGCTTTTCAGGTAATAGATCTGTGATCTGTATTGTGAACCAAAGTAACTAGCCACTATATTGGTATAAACTATACTTCAATAGTTTCCTAGAGGGTTCTGATGAAAAGTGCGAAACTGGTGTATCTTAAGTTAGACATACCATGCCAAACCTTATCCCAGAATGAAGTGAATGATCAGAATATTATGCAGCGAAAACACAAATACTTTCTCTGCATTGTACTACGTTTCAGAGGAAAAGAATAGAAGTTCATAATCATGGGGGAGTTTGTCTGGTCTAGTTGACGACCATGAATTGATGAAACAACCCGATAAAAAGGGAGTAGACAGTCGCAAATGCTAGCGCAAGAAGGCCAAAAGCACCTACATCATAGTAGCACTTACGAGGCGATTTCAGTTAGGGATAATTACACTAAACTACTCTGAGAATTGTCCAAATTATAAATTAAACCCTTAATTTCTAAAAATTACTCAAATTGCCTTGAGTTATGCGAATGGTTTACACATGTTAACCCACCATCTACTACAATTATGATTTTTAATGCAAAACGTTAAATTGAAATATGGTCTTCCCATTTTATCTTTTGGATAAAAGTTTGACCAAATTTGACCAAAATGCATTCCATTACATCATCCATATCCAATATCTGCTCCTAACTTCAGGCCACCATATATAGATGTACATCCTAAACTAATGATATGTTTTTTAGCAAAATTTGGTCAAAATTTAACCAAAAAGGTAAAATCGAAAGAACATGTTAAAATTCAATGGGTTTCGTTAAAAATCCTAACGGTCATAGACGAAGGGTTAATATGTGTAAAATATTCACAAACCTCAAGATTATTCAGGTAATTTTAAAAAATAAAGGGTGTAATTTGTAATTTGAGCAAACCTCAGTGCAGTTCAATGTAATTACCCCTTCCAATTATAACCAACATAACAGAAGCAAGATTTTGACAGAATTATAGAACAACAATTACAAGAAGAGAACACGCTAATGATTCCCAAACTCTCAAATAGTGAGTAATCAAATATGAGAATAGCATCAACATTAGGTCTCGTCGAATAAGCAGGCAGAAGTGATTACGGACCTTGATGTAAAGACCACAAAAACCGATAGAAAATTACTTCTGTAGCCCATCAACTATCCAATTAATTTAATTTTAGTCCATCATCTCCCATTTCTGTTACTTCCATCCGTCCTCTACTGTCTCACTCTAGTCAAAACTCAAGGAAATCCATCCGTTATCGACCATATAATAGTGAATTGGATATAAAAGCTTTTCTTTTGAACTGCACAGAAAAAGCTTCCTTCTTTTATTTATTATTTCTTTAGGCCAATTTTACATTAACCACACAAAATATTTTCTGGTTAGAAAACTGAGAACTAATGCATAGTTATTGCAGTTTAATGCTTTTCTTTTGCTCAGATTTCTGGGATTGAATTGTAGGCAATTGATGAGATAATTTGGTGTTCTTAGCATGCAGTTTGGATTATCTATTATATAATCGTACTACGTCTTCTATTATATTTATCAATACAAACTACGTGTGTGACAAGCGATTGAGATAAGAAAAGAGAAAACTGATGATATGAAAAAAAAAATAATATAAATTTTTTCATTATTTCAACTGCTCACCGTTATGTGCTCACCGTTATGTGATGTGTACTGATAAGTCTAATAAAAATTGTAGTTTGGATTATCTATTATATAATCGTACTACGTCTTCTATTATATTTATTAATACAAACTACGTGTGTTGACAAGCGATTGAAATAAGAAAAGAGAAAACTGATGATATAGAAAAAAAAATAATATATATTTTTTCTTTATTTCAACCGCTCACCATTACGTGATGTGTACTGATAAATCTAATAAAAATTGTAACATAATTATACAATAGGAAATTCGAACTGCTTAGCATGCTAGCAAGGAACCAAATGTTGTAAAATTACAATTACGTATCAAAAGACTCAAAACTGAAAGTGTACAAAAAAACCAATTTTTCTTTTTCCCGTCACGATACAATACAATAAAATCAATATTCAGGAATTGAATTACGCGAATAAACAAACTCAGTCACACCACCTCACCTGAGCAAGTGCTTGAACCGCGGGAGCGATCAGACGGCAGGGACCGCACCACGCGGCCACGAACTCAACGAGGACCGGGTGTTCCGACTTCAAAACGACGTCGGAGAACTGGGTTTCGTCAATCTCCAGCACCGCGCCACCTCCACCGCCGCCGGCTCCGCACCTTACCAGAGTCCCAAAGGGCGGCGGCTTCTTTCTCCGGCATCGCAACTGAACCCTGTTACGGTTACTACTGAACGGCGAAGAACAAGGAGAGTAAGAGGTGAATGCATTGGAGATGATATTGGGTGAGGAAGTCATCGCACGAACCGGAGGGAACGGATTGGAATTGGTGATGCACGAGATAGGCATGGCGGAGGAGACAGAGAGGACCCGATGGTTCAGTGGTGAGGGCTTTTTCTTGTTGAGTGCCACTCATTTTCTTTTATTTATCACTTTGATTGGACCACTAGTGTACTACTGTACGTTTTATTTTAAAATACATACATTGTCAGATATACGTATTATTTAATAAATAATTATTAACTTTGTATCAAAAATAAAAAATAAAAAATAAAAAATTGCATCATAAAATATGATCTATTTGCCTTTGTTAAAACGAAGAGTCATTCTTATTTATCGGAATTCGAGTAAGATATTAGAAAACAAGAAACTAAAGATTTATTTTCTTTCATTTTTCTTCTGTATTCACCTTCCTTCCATTTTTTTTTATTAAACAAGCCATAAATATCTAACTACGATCAAGCTTTACCATATCAAAGAGGATCCGAGTCTAAGTCTAAACTCAAAAAATCTAAGTTTTTAAAATAGTTATGTTTCATAACTCGAATTATTATACATTCTCGCAATGCTTGTATTACTAGGAGATTCATACGAAGATTTTGAACTCCATTCCACCACATCATTTACTCTTACATAGTTCACTCCTACACACCAAATGAATTCACCTCTTATTCTTACTTTAACACCAAAAATTTGAAATCGTAGCCTCCAATTCCCTCAAGAACCTATCCAATAGCTTAAAGTACCCAATGCACATGTGGGGTTATTTTGAAGCACTACCTTGATTAATACCTCTTTCCCTGCGGCCGACGTCTTCGCACTTCACCCCCCAAATATGAGCCATGATCTTATCCCTCAATCCCGCAAATAGTGCCCCTTTTGATCCTCCTACAACGGTTGGAAAGCCAAGATCCAAGTCGTGCCTCGCCACCCGCCAAACTCCACATTTGTTACAATTAAAATCGCAAATTTTCCCCATACATGTGATTTCCCAATAGTCAATATTTAAGGTTGTTTTGTTTGATTTGAGCAACGCTTTAAACTTTTTTAGAAGCTTATCTAACTAAGCTTGTGAGGGTTCAACTTTAAGCTAAACTAAGTTCCAACAACAACAACAATTTATACTAACAATAAAGTATTTAGATGTCTAATAAGCATATTAGTCTCTTTAGCCTGTTTCTACTCTCATTTATATTTTCTCTCATCATCAATGTGGTTTAATTTATTTAATTTTCCACTCTCTCTCCTATTTTCTCTTTAGCCTACTATTGAAAAGAACATTCTTCTTTTCTAAAAGATCGTATTTTCTTCATCAGTTTCTGCGCAATATCATACACCATTTTTTGTGAGCTGGTTTGATCCAGCGTCAAATGCAATAAGCAACGTAGTTAAAATCACAAAGTTCAACTTTGAGAGAATGGTTAATGAAAAATTATTTTTCATTTAATAAAAGATTATTATAAAATATAAATTAGAACTTATTTCATGACCCTTAGGACTGTCATGGAGTAAATACCAGTATATAGAATGATTATCAACAAGTAATTGAAAATTAACATTGAGCTATTCCTTCTATATTTTACATGACGTCATACTAAAATCTCAACTTTATCGTTGAAATAAACTTAATTAACTCCTGAAAAACAAGTTTTGGATGCGAAATTGAAGTCTTAATCAGGTTTTTAATTTTGAATAAAGTGTAAAATTCTTTGCTTCTATAAGATGCAATCGTGATTGCTTGATCCTGTCACATACATTCCTCCCACCACTGTACTTTCACCAAACATAAGGCACTAAAAGTTTGAAACGCAAAATTGATAATTTGCAAATTCTTTATTATCAATTGTTAAGTCCAAAGATAACAAGATAATTAGGATAATTACACAATGCAATAAATCCAAAGATGTTTCAAATAATTATGAAGCAATAAACCATAAGGGTAAAAGTTGGAAAAAAAAAATTTATTTTGCCCTTTTTGGGGCTCACGCTTAAGAAAATATCCCTACTTTTTAAAACATTTAAATTTTACCCTAAACCGAGCTCTTAAAACTCGATTTTACTATAGGGTCAGAGTATGACCAAGCTTCCAAAGCTCGGTTTAAGTTTTTTCATTTTTATTTTTTGAGAAAATAAAGACCGAGCTTTAAGAGCTCGGTCTAAGCAAAAAGTAGTTATTATTTTTTTTTTAAAATTTAAAGACCGAGCTCTAAAAGCTCGGTCTAGGCAATAATATTTTTTTCAAAGTTTAAAGGCCAAGCTCTAAGAGCTCGGTCTATGTAATAATTTTTTTTTTCCAAACAATTTTTTAATATTTTTAATAATTTGTTTTTATATCACTATATAAACAACATGTTTGAACCCAAAATTTTTTAACTCACAAACTTTTCATTCACTTTTGCAATTCTATCTCCCAATATTAAAAATTTTCTCTCACAAATCTATCACTCACAAAAATTTTTTGTTTCTCTTAATTGAAGAGGTATGTCGATTCATCGTCACCTATGTGGTCCTGAAAGTTTGGATGTGCTATATGCACAGGACAATCATAGGTTCGAAATAGCATAAGGCGATGAGACTGGGCCATTGTATGTTAGGGCGATGTATATAAATTTTTGGAAAATTATCGAAGAACACCCATTGCACGTTAATATGCTGCAAATGCTTTATGCGATGGGATTCTATGGAGTGCTCATGTATGGTCGTATCGAGATAGACCATGAGCTTATCACTGCGTTGGTAGAGAGGTGGCGGCCGGAAACAAATACGTTTCACTTTTCGATTGGCGAAGCAACTATGAAGTTAGAGGATATTGCGATTATGTGGGCATTATCCGTGAGGGACAGTCCTTTGGTGGGTCATGCACAGGGGGGAACAAATTGGTTTGAAAAATGTGGTGAATTGTTGGGATTTGTTCCAAATGACTCGGATCTTATGTTGTCACGTATTGTTGTAAAAGCGATTCTTAATCGCATCCGAAACCACCAAATTACTGATTGTTCATTAGCAGAGGCTATTTTGCAATACACCAGATGTGTGGCCTTGGGACTTATCTCCAGCGTAATGATGCCCGAGAAAAGCAAAAAAATTATCGGGTTACATTATTTACTTCACATGGATGATGTCCAACATACCTGGTCTTTTAGCTCGGGTTCTGCTGTCTTGACGTTCCTATATCGGGAGTTGGCTATTGCTTCGAGGAGGGAGACAAACTCGATATCTTGCCCGATTCAATTAGTTCAGGTATTAAATTTATAGGGTGTTTATCATATTAATGCTTATTAAGGAGAGAAAACTAAAATGAGTGAGTTAGTTTATTTTTTGTGTTATAGATTTGGGCATGGTCTCTATCACAACAATAACACCAGTGCCCGTGTTTCGGAGGTTGCTAATAGGGCAAGATTTGGATTGTGATAACATTGAAAGAACCACAGTCCCATTTGGTGTCCGGTGGAGTAATTATTATAGATATGCAAATATGGTTAGACACTCGTTACCTCTCGCTAGAGAATTGTTTGATAGGATGTGTGATAAAGAGGTATGACATTATTATTTATCAATCTAAAGCAATTTATTTTGTATTTGATCAAGTATGAAACAATAGAGTTATGTTAATCATTTTCAGTTCAAATGGCGTCCGTATTACATAATGCCCCCAAGATTGCTGGACTACCGGGTGATAGAGGGGAGGAGTACTGGCATGCTTCAGTACCGCTGTTGAATTATGCGATCATTGAGTTTCATCATGCTGAGCGTGTTTTGAGACAGTTCGGGATGAGAGAACACATTCCTCCCAACATATTACTATGGCAGAGAGAACTTTGCCAAGAGTAGATAGGCGGGTTCGTAATTCGACTAAGGATTGGGGATTAGCATACGCTAGTTACACACAAATGTGGAATAACGTCCAAGAGTTCATTGTTAACAGTGCTCCAATCTCTTCAGGGGTATTACATGTGGAGGGCGGTTACTTTGCGTGGTATATGAGGCACATTGTTCGGCAAATCAATCTGCTACAAGGGTATGAACTGGGAAGGGGTTATCAACCTTCCAATTCAACAGCATGGCGTATCGTGGTCAGTATCTTTTTAAACATTGCATGAATAAAATTTGTATTTCTTATTTCATGAAAAATATTAAGTGTAAAATATTTTTTCCAACATGGTGACAATTGGAGAGTGTGGAGGCTATGCGACACAATGTTCAACACATTGCAAATCACGCAAGAATGTTGTAGAATATGGCCAGAACACATATTGGAATAACTGGCCAAACATTCGATGCACCTCCGTTCGTAGGTGCATTAAAGCGATCCATATCCAAGGCATGTCGAAGGATGACGTCGTACGACAATCCAGGTCGGAGAATCCACTGTTCAATACAACGAAGCCGGGCCTTCTAACATGCATGGTGCAGAACCAGGGCATTCATTTGCACCCCAAACACAATTTTGCCCTTCTAGTTCGAGTTTCCCTCAAGACGTGTACGTACCTTCGCATGTGGGTACCAGCGTCTTCAGAGATTTTTCCAACACACCATACACTCTGTCGGTCAACATGCTAACCTCGAGTGACCCTAGCCAATCGTATTATCTCGGTGGAGTGTTTAACTATGCAAACATCGAACAACGTCAGAGTTATAATACTTCGCCAGTACCTTTCGGAGTGTGGTCGAACCGAGGGGATGAGATGCCGGGGAGTAGCTCAAGTGATCATCAATCTGAGTCATATGAATCCCATCAGTTCGAAAAAGAACAACCCCGCCGAAGAGGCCAATTAGTTAGATGTCCTTGAGACTGTGGCACTGGAGGTCATTTAGGTCCGCATTAGTATAGTTGGTAATGTGATCAATGAAATGTGGAATATTAACTTATGATCTGAAAATTTGTTTTATTCATACTAGTTTCAATTATTTATCATCATTCGACACGAAAACGTGTAATAAGCAACACAAACTAACTATAATCTCTTAATCTTTTTCATCTAATGGATGATGGATTAGATTAAGTTCACCCGGTAATCAACTATATAATTATGTGGAACAATCAAATATAATAATGTTAAATAATCAAACCAAAAGATAGAATAGCAATCAAATATATTTTCGAATGAATATCAGCTACAAGTTCTAGCATAATACCCTTGGTCAATTTTGGAATATTAGAATAGTGATTTCAATAATTACACCAAATATATTTTTGGATGAATATAAGCTACAAGTTCGAGCATAGTACCCTTGGTCAATTTTGGAATATTGGAATAGTGACTTCATTATTAATGAATAGTGAAACTTAAATAATTATGGCAGATACAATTTGTAAATAGCAGCAAAGTATGCTTGGTTAAAATCGGAATATTAGAATAGTAACTTTATTATTGATGAATAGTGAAGCTTAAATAATTACATATGATATAAATTCTAAATAGTAGCAGAGTACGCTTGACAGAAATTCTGATGGATCTGGACAAATTTTGAATAATGTATCCAAGTAGCCTAATTTTTAGCATGGCATGCCTACACACATGCCACTCAACTTTTTCAGACGTATGAAGTAACTAATAATATTTAAGACCCATGAAAAATCACCACTTTTTCAGGAAAAAAGTTTGTAGCATAGTAACTTCACTATTAATGAATATAGTATAATTATAGATGATACAAATTCTAAATAGTAGCATGGTGCGCCTGGTAAAAATTATGATGGCTCTAGAAAAATTTTGACTAATGTATCCCCGTAGCCTGATAAAAAATTCTGACCCCTACATACATGCCATTCAACTTTTTCAGACGCATGAAGTAATTAATGCTTTTTAAGACCAGTGAAAAATTTCCACTTTTTCAGGAAAAAAGTTTGTAGAATGGTATGCCTACGTATATTGTACATATGTGAAAATTCCGGACATAAACAATACCAGCCCAATCAAAACACCACAAACATATAAAACTTATGATTTCACACATTGCAACAAAGATAACCCACATACCGAAACGCTCCACACTATAAAAATATCCTCACATGGACATGGAAATGATTGGTGTTGTTGTTTATCACGGCGGTAACATACAACATTCTAATCATGTCATCACATATGATAGAAACCAAATGGGTTTTACGTGGATAGCCCGCAAATCAACGTTGGTCAATTTGATGGAAGAGTTGTACAGAATTACTGGTGTAAACCGTAATATGTACACATTGAAAGCATTCCTCAACTACAACATCTCAAGCCAGCCCGTTGTGCAAGCATTGGTAAAGTTGTAGGCACTTCGCATCCCGCCCCGACACAGCAACAACAAACACATGATGGAAAAAAAGGAGAAAACACAGACAATGTCATGGCTGACCGTCTAGATCCTGAAGAAAACGAGCATTCTGAATCGGACTACGACATGGATGCAACTGGTGGTGACATCAACCACAATGATATTGAAGAAATGAATGCGCCTGCGGTCATCACAGTTCCTAGAGTCACCCAACAAATAACAACTCCCGCACACCTATTGCCATCTAGTACCAGCGCACCTCAGTTGTATGAAACCATTACATGGTTCAACATGCCATTTGAAGAGCTGCCAATAGATTCATGCAATATATCAACTGGCAGAAAAGGAACATTGTACAACCAAGATAGGGGCATTCTTCAAGTGGGAATGATTTTCAACAATAAGCTCCATGCCACTCAATCTATCAAGCATTTTTCTATCAAGTGGACGAGGCGAGAATTCAAGGCTATTAAGTTCAAGTCGAAATTATATAGTGTTCGCTGCATGTTGAGGGAAGGACAAAACTGTCAGTGGAGAGTCCGGGTAGTTCTAAACGACAAGCGTGGAGTCTGGCAAATAATGAGGTACACTGGCCCACATACATGCCTCGTAATGAATGATGGCGGAGATCACACAAATTTGGACAGAAATGTCATTGGAGGAATGATGGTGAACCAAGTTCGTGAAAATTACTCATACAAAGCTTAAGACGTACGAACACAAATTCATACCATTCTAGGGTACAGGATAAGCTATTAGAAGGCTTGGTAAGGATTGATGCGTTCGTATTTCTTGTTCTATGGTATCTGGGAAACATCCATAGCAAAACTACCCCATTATTTGCTTGCACTGCAAAGGTAGAATCCCGGGACTGTCGTAGAATGGCTTAACCTCAATACTGATGACCCACAACAAAAATGATAGGATACGTGTTTTGGGCATTCAAGCCATGTATAGATGCTTTTCGACATTGCCGCAAAGTCATTAGCGTTGACGGAACTCATTTATATACAAAGTACAAACACAAGTTGCTAATTGTGTGCACAATGGACGGAAACCAAAATATGTTGCCACTGGCATACGCATTAGTTGATGAAGAAACACGCTCGTCTTGGTTATGGCTCCTTTCAATGTTGATCCAATATGTTATCGGACAAAATCAAGATGCATGCCGCATTTCAGATAGACATGTTGGCATAATTTCGACAGTCGAACAACTTGTTGCATTCAAAGAGCCTCTTGGATTCCTATGCTGGAGTGTTGGGAATCCTCCAATTGAGTTTGACTTTAACAAGATCATGGAGCAAATACGAGCAACCAAACCCGAGGTGGCAAGATACCTGGAATGCATCGACTTGGAAAAATGGACAGCCGCATACGACGGTAGAAAACGAACGTGCATAATGACCACAAATATGTCCGAATGTATTAATGGTGCCTTCAAGGGTGGTCGCTGTCTACCCATCATCGCGTTCGGCCATCTCACCTTCAACCGCACCACAAATTGGTTCCGTCAGCGTTCTACTATAAGAAACGACATCGATCAAATAATCAACCATGGACCGATCATGCATATGCCTACTACAATGCTTACAAAGATGCCTCACTATCGTATGTCGTTGAGAATTTTGTGTACCATGAACTTACGGTATTAATACTTGCCAGAGACACAGGCCACGGGGCTGATCGTCGATTTGTTGTGAAACTAACAAAATGTACATGCTCTTGTGGGATTTGGCAACAGTTTAGTATACCATGCTCACATGTCTTAGCCGCGGCAATCCAATTTTTGATGGACACCAGTCAATTGTTTGCATGGTACTGCAATATAGACTCTTACCAGCAAATATATATGGGTATATTCAAGTTTATTTGGGATGAGGCTTATTGGCCAGAAGCTGATTTCAAATTAATCCATAATCCCGACAGGTTAAAGGAGCAACGACGCGGCCGTGACATTACCACTCGTATGCATAATGAGATGGACCAATCACATATCAGGGAAAGATCAAGGCAATGTGCCCAACAACGCCAATAATTGATACACACCAATACTAATTTGTTTTATATTTATGCTTTCTTTATTTGGAATAAAAAAATTTCAATTTACATTATCTTTTTATATGTGATATTTTATAATTACCACACTATTTTTAACTGAAATTTGATATTTTGTTATCTTATCTTTTTAATTAAATCTATTTTGTTAAAATATTTATAGAATTTATTACAACTCGTATATGAAAAATGCGAAAGTGAATGAGAAGTTTGTGAGTTAAATTTTTGGAATTGAGCATGTTTATATACAACATTGAAAAATATATTTTAAAAAAATTAAAAATCAAAAATTAAAAAAATATTTAGTTTTCAAAAAACAAATTAAAATAATATGACCGAGTTTCAATAGCTCGGCCTTATACTTTTTAAAAAAAATAAATTTATTAAAATATTATGGTCGAGCTTCAATAGCTCGACCTTATAATTTATTTTTTTAAAAAAATTAAATCATAGACCGAGCATCGGTCTTTAAGTTTTCCAGAAAAAAAAAACAAAATTAATTGCTTAGACCGAGCTCTTAAAGCTCGGTCTTTATTTTCTGAAAATAAAAAAATAAAAATTTTATACCGAGCTTTGGAAGCTCGGTCATACTCTGACCCTACAGTAAAATCGAGCTTTAAGAGCTCAGTTTAGGATAAAATTTAAATATTTTAAAAAGTGGGGGTATTTTCATAAGTGCGATCCCCAAAAAAGGCAAAATAAATTTTTTTTGTAAACGTTATTCGACCCAAAAATATTTCGTATTTTTAGATTCAGATTTTTTCGAGTCTTGCTGTTTTATTTTCAGAACTAGCCTAAATACGTATAAATTTTTATTAAAATAATATAATTTTAAAAAAAAAATTAATCTACCCTAGAATTGAATTTATTAACCATTCTGCCATAACTCGTGTACACCAAAGACGAGTCACTGTTTAAATATTATCTTTTTATTCGGTAAATAGTGACTCATCTATACCAAAGACGAGTCACTGTTCAAATAACATTTTTTTATTCTGTGAATAGTGATTAATCTACACCAAAGACGAGTCACTGTTCAAATAATATTTTTTATTTCGAGGAATAGTGAGTCGTCTTCACCAACGACGAGTCACTATTCACAAAATTATTTTTTTATTTCAAAAAATAGTGACTCGTCTACACCAAAGTCAACACAAAATTGTACAAACTACTCAAAAAACAACTCAACTACATAAAAAGTCAACATAATTAACTAAATACTTAAAGTAACTAAAACATAATTTAAAAAATGAGAAGCAAGTGTTGAAATACAACAATTTGTGTGTGATAATGGAATTATTTGAATGAAGAAACTAATTCGTGAGAAACAAAAAAAATTGCGAGACTTTTGGGTGTTAATTATGGGATAATTTTTGGTGAGACTTGTGGAAAACAAACTTTGCAATTTGTGGGATTTTTTGAAGTGAAAACAATAGTGATTACATTATCTACCAAACCCATTACTTTATACACAAATTTAATATATATATATATATATTTAGTGCAAACGGTCATAAGACTGATGGGGGGTGCAATGGTAAGAAAAAAAATCTCATCCATTCACCTTCAAACGATTATAACCCTATTCTCGAGAGAAAAAAAAAAGTAGAAGTGAACAGTAACTTGTCCTTACTAATGATGAGTTACTATTCATCTGATAGAAAATTATTACCCACAGTCCACACTAGTCACCGATAACTGTTCACCAAGATAAAAAAAATGTATTGGGGAACAGTAACTCGTCTTTGGTGTAGACGAGTCACTGTTCTTCGGAATAAAAATATATATTTGAACGATGACTCGTCTTTTGTGTAGACGAGTCATTGTTCACAGAATAAAAAAATAATATGTGAACAATAACTCGTGTTTAATGTAGACGAGTTATGGTAAAATGATCACTACACTTGATTCTAGGGTAGATTGAATTTTTTTTAAATTATATTATTTTAATAAAAATTTCAATATGAAACCTAGACTAATTTTATTGTTCTAGTTTCTAAGTAGTTGAATACTTGATACATGTGATAAAGTTTGACCGAATAAGGGATTGAATTATAGTTTTTGAGAAATATTTAAAAAATTATTGATATATATATATATATATATAAACAGTCTATATTAACATATATAAGAAAATGGGATTCATTGCTATGTAAAAAATTATTATTATACAAACAAAGATAAAGATATAATAATTTACGAAACTATTACAAAAATGGAATCTAAAAAGAATAAAAAAAATATAACAAATAAATGAAAATTTTAAAGTTTTAATAGATTAATGACAATGATAAAATACAAAAATATGATAATTATTGAGAAATATAAATATCAGAAACATAAAAATTAAATACTGATGAACAAATCAAAATTTATCATGAAAAATTGTGTTTTCATAAATAAATAACAAATTTATGTATATAATTGTTAAATGTCCAGCTATGAGTAATGTCATTAGATCGTCACGGAGTTGTTTGCTTGAAACATCATCCCCCAATGCTAATAGGAAATGAAGAATACTAGGATCTTGCTCGTTCACGTATTCCTCATGAAACTGCAATTCTTCCTCGTCTACCATTTTCTTACAAATTGCGACAAGACCATCTAGTGTTTCATTAACCAGCTTGAGAGCTGCGTTAACCTTCTTCAGTTTTGGTGAAACATCTTTCCATATCGGAATCCCCCAAAATGGAATGGGTGCAACGCTTCTGTCTTCTGCTTCTCGCAAGACATTATATACAGCCTCTACAATTCCAGTGTCAATTTTTAAAGAGTCGAATTCATAATTGAATAGGGCTTTCCCAATGATATCTAACGTCGGACGGGAGAAAAGGGACTCGATCTCCACATCCTCGCCGTCCGCTGCAGCAGCATCAAGCTTTTTGCAGAGTCTACCTGTTGCTTGCCCAAACAGGGTAAACATTTTGGCCACAAACTTCTGATGCAGAGCGGGGACTATAGCCCGTCTTCTAACACGCCATGTTTCCCCATCAGCGGGTACAAGTCCTTTCCCCATTACCAAATACAAAATTTCAGCCAAAATGGACTTGTGCTTAACTCACTTTCAAAAGCTAACTCATGAGGGGAGGATTACACAAGTCATTATTAAGCACACCTCATCGTTGTAATTAATCAATGTGGAGGATTACACAAGCCACCTTATGCCCAAGGCCAGATACAAGCGGGACGTTGTAATTAATCAATGTGGAGGATTACACAAGCCACATTATGCCCAGGGCCAGATACAAGTGGGAAACCTGGAACGTGAAGTTTGCAGGAATAAACATCTACGGAATGAACATCTGCGGGTGGAAAGACTTGAATAAACATCTGCAGAATGAATATCTGCGGATGGAAAGACTTGAATGCAGTATTTTTGCCTCCTCTGATACCATGTTGAAAAAATGGACTTGTGCCTAACTCACCCTAAAAAACTAGTTCATGATGGAAGGATTACACAAGTCATTATAAATCACACCACATCATTATAATTAATCAATGTAGGACATTTAACAGTAATATCAAAAGCTTATGAAAAATGACAAATATAATTATGAATAATCGTCCAAAATTTGGTAAAGTGGTGACAAAGAGAACATGCAAAAAAGAAAAACAATGCAGAGATCCTTAGTTTATGTTTGAAACAAGTATTTTGGTTAAAAAAAAAAGAAAAATAGAAATAATAAAAAATGAAAGCATAAAATACTATAATTTCAAGCAAAAAAAAAAATTTCCTTTTTATTTTCCTTACCAAAATTCTAAAATCAAACGGAGGGTAAATGATCCATTGAAATGTGATTATAGAAACTAAATACTATAATTAGGAATTGAATAAAAACATAAAACTAAAATAAACATTCTATTATTTGAAAAACAATCTTTAGACTTCAAGTGAATAAAAATAAAGTGTAAAGATTTAGAAGTTGTAAAAAAAAAAGTTACACAAAGAAAATCAATAAAAAATCTAACAAATATAAACGTAGGACTTAATTGATAAAGCAATGACAGTTAAAAAGAACACAAAATACAAAAGTTAATAAAATATATAGCTATCAAAACACGATCATATAAATTAAATATTGAGACACAGTTAAAAAGTTATATTGGAATATTGAGAAAGAAAAAATTACTAAAACATATGAAAAGCATATCAATCATGAAAAAGCCCCATAAATCTCCACTATTTCTTTTCATCCAAATACGGGGCTGAAAAATAAATAATTACCACCAAAAGTTTTAAGAAGGGATTGGCTTAAAATATTGGTAGATAATAAATGATTTTTCTCGACGAATTTGAGGGCATTAAGTTTTACGAGGACACTAGAAGTTTTCAGAAGACTTAGAATATAAGAACGTGCAATAGTAGATAAAATTTTCAACGAAGAATAATGAATATGTCCTAAATCCATGGAGTCAACCAATTATTGAGAGGTCTACATGTAGGCTACGTATTTATAAATTTTCAAATTTGTGGATGGATTGTCAACAAATAATATTCTTTTAGAGAATTAAAAAACAATTCAAAAATATCAACGAACTGCTTTCAAATATATAATAGGGAGAATTATATCTACCTTTCTTGAAGTTTGACGAAATTATAAATTAACCCATATTTTTTTATAAATTATAATAAACTCTCTGTGGTATGTAATAATTATAAATGATTGACGAAAAATGTATAAAGTCCGTTTTTCCATTTATTTTTTGCTAATATTACATAGCGCGAATTACATATACCTCCATTGAAATTTGGTAAAATTACAATTTAACCCATATTTTTGTGTATATTACCATAAACCCCCTATGGTATGTAATAATTACAAGTGATGGATAAAAAATATATAAAACCCACTCTTTGTCTCAATTCCTCCACTTCCGTTGACTCTAACCCAAAATTGACCTCACCAATGTTTTTTCCATGTCAAAAAGTTTAAGACCCGCTTCAAGTTCACCGAAAAACTTGTAAGAAATCGGAATCCCGCCACCACCGCCGCCACTACCGTTTCTCTACCATTTGGCGAAACCCAAAACTACTACCACCAACATGTTCCTCTTGTCGTGGTGATCGATTTTGACATATAACTTGAGCAATTTGGAGAAGAAATGAGCGAGGTGTAATGAATTGAAAGTATAGGATTTCTCAACTTTGCATTTATATATATATTGCATATGTATGTATCTAAATCTCTCTTGTCCCACCTACCCGTAATTTTCAACTCTTAAGAAGGGAACAATTTTTTTTAATATTATTACTTTTAGACCTATAAAAATATAATACATAACATAAAACTCCAAATATTTTATATATATTACAAAAAAAACCTCTCAAGGATACTATCGAAACTTTACATACAAAAACTAATGAAATCCTAATGGTGCTAAATGGCTGGGGTAAATTGTTAGACGGAATATACCGCAGGCGGTTTTTTGTAATTTATAAAAAAATATGGATTAAATTATAATTTCGTCAAACCTAAGAGGAGGTAGATGTAATTCGCCCTATATAATAATATAGATAAATAGATATTATGTTTTAGAATTATCAATTTTATTTATTTCTCTTGCACGAATAGGAAAATATATCATTTCCTTTGTGTTGTCTATAATTACATTTTCCTGAATGTATATTATGATATCGCAAATTCAATTGATATTTTCAAGTTTTAAGAATAGGATGTAGTAATAAATGCACATAAATATTAAACTCCGTAAATTGAATAGTGCAATTGAAAAGGATGCTATTGACATTTTCCGCATTTTAGTCTTTTAGAACAAGTGTGTGCGTGTGTGTAATTGTGTGTGTGTGTTTGTTGTTGTTGTTGTTGTTACGTGCGAGAATGTCCTCCAGCGGCGTCACGGTGGCGGGCGGCGGTCCGCAGATGTACTTCTGCCATCAATGCGAGCGCACCGTCACAATCACCCTCTCTCCCGGCAGCGATATACTCTGCCCCTCCTGCAACTCCGGCTTCGTTGAAGAATATCAAAACCCTAACCCTAGCCCTAATCCCAGCATACCCGACACTTTCTTACCCGACCCACTCTCCCTCTTCCTCTCCCAATTCCTCCTTCCCACGGGTGCAAATCCTAACACTGTTCCGCGATCCGTCCATGGCGGAGAATCCCAATTCGGGCCAGAAGCTTTCGACCCAGTTTCATACTTGTTCAACCTGCTCGCCAATCGCCGCGCCAGCGGAATTGATTATCAGTTTGTGGTCGACGACAATCCAGGGACTGCCGGATTTTCACTTCCGGCTAATATTGGTGACTATTTTGTCGGGCCTGGGTTCGAGCAATTGATACAGCAGTTAGCTGAGAATGATCCCAACCGGTATGGCACACCGCCCGCCTCCAAGTCTGCCGTGGAGGCACTGCCGAGTATTAATGTTGATGAGGCTTTACTGAAATCGGAGCTGGCGCAGTGCGCTGTTTGTAAGGATGACTTTGAGTTGGGAACTGTTGTGAAACAGATGCCTTGCAAGCATGTTTACCATCAGGACTGCATTCTTCCATGGCTTGAGTTGCATAACTCGTGCCCTGTGTGCCGCCATGAGCTTCCAACTGATGATCCAGATTATGAGAGCAGGGGTAACTCGGGCAGGATTGGAGTTTCTCGAGGGAATGATGGTAACAATAATGGTGATAATGGTCAGCCTGGGGCTTTAGACGGGCGTAGGACCTCTGAGAGGAGGTTTACCATATCATTGCCTTGGCTACTTGGGGGTTTTGGTTCTGGATCAGGATCAGACTCGGGTGGTGAGGGGCCAGAGCAGCACAGGCGAGAACAGAATTAAATTTGTTTAGGTACGTATTGTTTCTCGAAATTTAAATGTTTGGTTTGGTAACAGACTTCTATGTCTGCGTTTTTGTTACCTGTGTGGGGATTTTTGGTATATTAGATTAAATATCAGTTCCAGTTTGTCATGTTTTGATATGTGATGTTAATGAACGCTTTCTCCTAACGAGCTCCAGTGTGTGGTCATGGGGAATATTCAATATGAATGCGTCCTCCCTAGTATTGAACTGATGATCTGTATATTGGTAAGTGAGTTGGAATTGGATGCATTTACCGGAAGTTCCTAGCCTGGGATTGATCACCTCACTCATACTGCACATGTTTGTCTTCTCTTGTTTTGTCCAATAGATGTTTTTATTAGTATGTGTAATTTCTAAAAATGATTGTGTCCAAATTTTGTTAGTGGTTTGATTATTAATCATTTGGTGATGAATCCACGATAGCTGCTTTGGAGTATGAAACTGACATGCATGGAGGTTGTCTGATTATTACTGGTTTTCATAGTTTTGATGCGTGACTTTCTCATTCTTAGGAAATAGAATGAGAAAATGACATCTTGCAACTGGAAAGCGGCTGACCAAATTTCCTTTCCTAGATGTTTTGACGGCCTCAATCTAATCAAGTTGGATAAATGAGCCTCATAATTTTTTTTAATGCTTTTACCATATGATTGTGGTGGCTTCCTGAATAAATTCCTAAAAGTGAGAAATCTGTTATATTGACTGAATCATGATCATTGCATGATAGAAATTTGAATGAAATTTGTAGAACCATGGTATTAGAGGAAGTAAAGGCTTGCCAAATCGCTGTGTATAGTTGTTGCGTGTTGAAATGTAAAGCGACAATGTATGATTATATGTGAATTCTTTGATACTATTATGTGCATATCTGTAGTTATTTATGTTATTGTGAAACCTGATATTGGCTGACCTTTTTATGTAGAAAATAATTGTGGTGTTCTACGCAAGAAAATTATGCTTCATCATTAGGTTAAGTTGTTTGGTGTTTTGTACTACGTGAGTAGGCTGCTCTACTTTTCTATTTACATGTTCTTTTCATGCTTCCTGATTGGATCCTTTGAATGAAATTAATATACCTATGCAGTTTGTAGATCTCCAGTGAACTATTTTGTGGATGAATTTGGTAATTGATAAATTAGAAATGGATGTTGAAGAAAGTGCAGAAAGAAAAATATTAAGAACCTTACAAGTGCATGAAATCATGTCCATTTTAACTAATTCTCCTATCAAATATTGTTAAAAAGATATCAGATATGCACACAAATGCTGTAAAGACTATCTTGCTGTAACAGGAGTAGAACTCTGCAGAGGAGGTAATAAATACATTTTTGGATTCTGAGAATATTTTATTTGGTTAGCTTATGCTAGGTAATAGATCATAATGTATCTTACCATTTTTGTACTCTCCCGTCCCTATTCCTCTATCTATACAAAAGGGATAGGTTTTCAATACATGAATGCAAGATCCTATTTTCTTTTCTTCCACTTTGACCAATAGATGTTGCTTTACATTAACGATGATTCTTTGTATCAAGTACACAACATAATCAGAATTACAATAAGACTTATGCTCTATTGATATCACTCATGCTTATCAATTGTTGAAGAGCCACAAGAAAATAACTTGTCAGCTTATCCAATGGCTTTCGCATCCTCTAATTCCAATTAAGACTCTGCTGGGGCCCTTATTGTGAAATATGACATATATTTCATGCTATAGGAGCATTAACCATTTTTAATTCCGTTTTCCCTTCCTGTCTATTTTTACATCACACTCTATCACATTCAAGGTGACTTCTCTTCAAGTTTTTCAAAGTTCTGTAGTGATAGAGATAAACATCTTGAGATTCGGACATGCTCTTTGAATTAATAAATGGAGTGAAAAGCAACTATCCATATGAATGATGTGACTTGAAATAATTCAATGTGCAATCACTGAGAGAGACAATTTTGACAGCAATAGATGAGCACAACATAGAATTAATGTTAGGAAGAGGAGATGAATATCTGAATATGGGTAAGTGATCATGACGAAATTATGGGTTATCCTTTGTTCAATTTTATTTAACCAAAAGGTAATATATGTCAATGGATTAAACCAAACTATTTCTAGAGGAAAGAGGACTATGTCTTTAATGAAAAAGGCTAAACTATAGGATCTTGGATGGCTAGAAGATATTTTAGACTGATAGGGCCCTTCCTAACCCAGAAACTGTATTTGCGGATGGTATCCATGTCCAACTATTACTGTGAAAATGATGGTGGCTAAGAAATATCAGTTTCTTGTAAACAATTCCAATGGCTTTCTCCCAGAAAATATATCATGCCGATGGTGTTAAGACATTTTGCAGATATGTAGAACCTACTTGCCTTTATTGCTTCCTGAAATTCATTCCTGTTCTTTCATTTATTATGAACTTATGTGGTCACAATACTTTTAGAATTATTGAAGCTGGCACATTTTGCCAAAATTTCACATTCAACACTGGTAAAAATGAAAATTTGATGTTGCTGCAACATTTCTTTACTCAGTGCAGTAGGAAGTAATAAATCTATATATACCAGACAAATGCATAAAAAATTTGATACAGACCTTGGTGGAGAACTTGATTACTTGCCGAGTAATTCCTTAACTAAAGCCTTCAATCCGGGCCTTTTTTCTATCGCCCTTGCTGGATGTGTAAACATATGAATTGCAGCCATCAGTTCCACTATATCTTCCGTGCACTGATCCATCATACTCCAGATCTCTCAGTGCTGGTTGTGCCTCCTGGTTGACGCATTATGCTGATACAAAGATTGCTGCTCTGATGGCTACTTGACTTGGCTTATAACTGTTGGAAAGGGAATATGTAAATTTGAGCGTTACAAAGGTAAAGGAAGAAAGTCTATTGAATCATTCCTACAATACCATACATATTTGATAGTCTCCCGATATAAACTCTATGGCTCATACAAAGACCAAGTGATCAATGAAATGAAGAGACTATATGCTCTGAACATGTTAACATTTCAACCTGAGCTTGCCCTCACAATGGAGGTGGTTACTGTGACTATTATTATTGTGGAACTTTCTCCTGCTTAGTGCAAAGCATCTATGATGGAAATCCACCATAAACTGTAGTTACTTAAAAACTATCGCAAATGAACACGACTACCAACTAACAAAATGAGAGTGGAAATTACATCAAGTTCTCCATTCCTTTTATCCTTGCAGTTATTTAAGTGAACTCACCTTAGAAAGAAACTGTATAATGATTCTCAGAAGCGTGTTTTGAACTCCAAGATTGACAAGAGAATTATGTGGAAGGAAGCATTGTTAGTGATTGCACCTTGCTAGCTTCACCTTGAACTGTTATATAGGATATAGCAACTTTTTGTAGATGGTGAATTTTGAGTAGCTTGAAAGGAACTCATTCATTGTTCAAGTCTCCATAATCTGTGCAGCTTCTCTATGTTGTCCGTCGGCTTGCATGAATATGGGAAGCCATGAGATGGTCGAGCACGAGCAGAAAATCAGATATGTGGTGGTGTTAAGGTTGACAATAAATAATATTGGTGCATGGATAGATCGTAGATGAATTAGGATAGCTTGAACTGAAAATGGTTTTTTGGGGTTTAGCGAGGCGGTCAAATTGTTAGTCCTATTGAAACCCTTAAGTAGCATGTCAATGAATGAATATCCATTCTAGTTGGATTAGCGTTATTGGTCGCTATAGATTTGGAATTGCACATGTTATATATTATTTGTCGGGATTATGTGTGTTAGCTTGTAAACATCCTCTTTCTTTTCTTTTCCATTTTGACCTTTTTGGTCAACGTCAGGGTTTTCTCTCTTTGTTTCAATCTTTGTGCTTGCTATTATTTTTCCTCTTCCTTTTACTTCCTTCTTTCTATCATTTCTTTTATTTTTGATTTTACTTTTTTGTCTCTTTCCCCTTTCACGTGGTTAAAATTGCAGAGAGAATAGAGATTATTGCATCTTCTATTCTTATGTTAAAATTGTGTTGAATATTCAATTGAAGTTTCTACCGAATGCTTTATGACACCTGACATTTTATGAAATTATTTTGGCCTACTGTTGTATGTGTGTGTAAATCACAGATATATTTATCCTGTTGGAACTTAATTAAATTTACATTGCACTGCTACCTTTATAGTGTACTAACCTTAACATCTTTTCTAGATTGGCAGCTTTTGCATTGGAGCAGGAGCTTGAGTCATTTGAGCGTGATGGACAGCTATGTTTCTACTTGTAGCGAAGGGCGGACACAGGATATAAATGCATGAGAAGTGAACATGATTTTAAGTTTTGGGCCTAAAGCATTTATTATCTGATGGAGCTACAAAATTTTTCCTACTTTTTCGTACTCAGGGAAACTGGTGTATTTTCATTTTTGTATAGTGAATTTTTACAATCTTGTTAAACGTACTGATTTTGATTGTACACCGATGCTACAATCTTTGGCTTTTTGTTCCCGAAAACCACCCACACTCTCAATTTGAACCTGTTATAGTGGATCCTCCGGCTGATCTCATTTGAGTTCCAGATTTGTGTTCATTGGTTTGCAGTTACGCTTTCTATGATCACCAAGTTACTTCTGGTTAATATATTTCTTACATTGACGTGTGGAGTGGTCACTTGGCTAGCACTATTTAATGCTCGAGCAAGCACCACAGCAATTTCCTCCTAACATGTGGCCTAGCATAAAGTGGTTTCTAGTTGTAAAATACAACGTTTGGCATTTAGGAACTGACCCTTGATTTTGAATGGAATGGTTAATATCCAGTTATTCTGTTCGGCTTGCAATTTAAATTGTCATTAATCTAAATTCATGTCTTGGATATGTAACTGGAATTTCCTGCCCCCGGCTCTGTGCCAAAAGTGAGTAAAAGGCTACATTTACCTCCGGTTATTCCACGTTTTTTAACTCTTCATCCACAAAATAGTGCTTATTCATTGAGCGATCTAGCCAAAAGCCGCATGCAAACCTGGAAGATGATAAATATTAAACTATCTAAGAGTTTCCACCTCCCAATAAGTTTTTCTGCTTTGTAGTCTTGCGGGATTCGATGCATAAGGTGATAAAGCGCCACAAGTGTGTAGAATACACGGGAAGAAGAACTACAGCGTGTAGCAAAATATGTCAACACTATCTCCATTTTACGAAGACATCGAAAACTGATAATGATCCTCACAGACGTATCCATGTCCATTTCTAGGCTAGCACACTGAGATAATCTTCAAATACAAGAAATACCACCAGATGATACAAAGAATAGACGAAGTTGTTACTGTGCTGGAGCCAATTGCTTCAATTTTGCTTGTAAAACTGCCCCAGCCTCATCTGCTATACTTTTCTTTTTAGTGGCCACCTGCACTTGACAATTGCTATGATCAGGTAAACAGAGATGATGAAGAGAGAGAAACTTAGCTGCCGAACCATTTATTATTTCTTTCCTTTTCGTTTTTCAGGCAATTGATCATGATAACAATTTAACAATCTACAAGAATCTTATGTCCACTCAATCCTAGTTAGCAAATAGTTGGCCAGTTTCTAAATCCCACTACAGTATCCAGCTTCTGATAGAGCACCTTCTAGCCAAATGTAAAATTGCAAACATGTTCACTGCCCTATACATACATGAAATTTTCATTTGACTATTGTCTTCAGGAATCTCTACACACACACACACACACACACAAACATTCCTCATTTCACCGATTATTGTATTTACGTCCATCAGCAACATCAGAATACTAAAGTCTTGAGGGGTACAAAAAGAAAGGTGCTACTTGTATGTGTATAACGCCTATACTATAGCATCGTCTTGCAAAAATTGAAAGTAGTTCCATATCCCTTTCTGATTGCAGGTAAAAAAAAATAACTAAGCTAGCATAACTAGTTCTGATGCCCAAGTTGATTCATCCGGGTTCAGGTTATATATAAGCCTAAGATACCACGGATACACATTACAGAAAGAAGAAAAACAAAAAAAGTATACAAGAATATGTGTTTGCAAGATCCTGGGGGTAAATAACAAATATCACCAATAAATTGGCATGAGCTACAGGAAAACAAGGTCTAGAAAAGACTGAAAGGCACACAAAAAATATTAACAGCACACTATTTATGAGTCTTAATGAATTTCGAAATTCATCATAAAAACACGGAAGCTTATGATTTCAGGATCTATGACAGCAAGTTTTTCTGAAAACATACCTCAAGAAGTTGGTCATAATTGGACTTGAGCAAAGAAATTTTACGCTCGCAATAATCTTTGCCTTCAGCCATTGTTTTCTGGTCACATCAAAGATTAGGGGTTAAATTAGGTCTTCACATCTTCCACACCACACTCGCACCGAAAAAGATGGAAAAAGGACAGAAAAGAAAGCAACAAAGAGTATTAGGCACCACTCCAAGTGTGCACTATCCTATCAAAATAAGCCAACATAGCACACATATTTGGCCGTATCAAGCAATGTGATTTTGCACTTCAACATCAGTTGTATGAACTCAAGGTTTTTCTTCAACAGTTGGCCAATGTATTGTCACAGGAGCTTAAAAGCTCCACCCAAAGATGCAAGTTAAAGTATCAGCCAGAATCAAATCAATATAGTAGCTGCGTAGATTCCAGGAAATCTTCTACAAACATATCCATCCACTAATCACTGTGAAAACCTCATAGAAGGCCTTGTTTCTACAATCAGGATAAAAATTCCCCAAGAGGAGGCATGATGACATTCTGATTACAGCAACAAATTTCTTCTTTCCATTTTCCCTAATTTAAAGAATGTGCGCAAGTTGTCTTCACTCAAGCATCTTATTAACAGAGCTTCCTCAAACAAGAAAACCCAACATCGTGATAATGTATGGAAACATTGTCCAAGTCCCCTTGGCATATTATAGTACGCCAATAAGTGTTCTGAGTAGCTTCCTATATGGACTATGGAGCCCATAAACTTACAAAAATTGTTCTTTATTGCAAAACAAAAGGTTAATTCAAATGAAAGGCATAAGTCCTTATATTCATCACCAATATCGCTAAACATCCTACTCACCATCCCATAAAGTACTAAGTTTACATCTTATAGGCTTACTACACAATACGAAACTATAGACCATGACAAATACTACGTTGGAATGGATCAAAAGTTGCACTCACATAAAGTTTTAATCTTTTGCAACTTAATGGACTTCTTTATATCCGTGAGGTGCCGAGCTGCATCTAATGTGAATGACGATTTTTAATCTCATGACCCAAAATTAATGCCCCCAAAATGCCTGCAGATTTTAACAAATGATCTCTCAGTATCACAAGAGGCAGGCAGAATCACAGGAGGAAGTCTTGAGGATTTAACCCTTGCCAGTTCAACTATACAACAAAGACGAGAAACTAACTCATATACTATTGGAAACTATTAACACGGAAATTTTTTTAGTTCCACAGCCACAGCTTTCAATTTGTAATCTAATTAACATCAGCGACTACATTAGAAGTCATACACCAAATAATGAAGACTCATACTTCACCATAGATGAAGAGCAGAATCAAGTAACTGAGTAGCCAACCTCAATGAAGTAACCAGTGCCCACATCAACCAAGACCTTCTCCGCATCGTCTAGCTTCCCGGGCACGTAAAGCGACGCCGTCAACGGCACCAGCATTTTCTTCCCTGATTTTAGGTAAAAAGAAAAAAAGAAAAAAATATCAGACCCCATTGAAGATTGAAATAACATAACCCAAATCGATTGCTTTTTTTCTGTTCCGTCTTGAGATCCAAGAGAAGTATAAGGAGGGTAACCGGAGAACTGACCTTGGGGTCGGAGGGAGAGATCGTGGAGGGCGGCGGAGGCGAGCTCAAGGCGGGCCGTGGCGGTGCGGATGTTGTTGAGGCTGTCTTGAAACAAATTGACCTCCAAATCTGCTTGCTCCTTGAGGCCCTTAAGCTGCTCTACACTCATCTTCTCTATCTCCATTCGAGTTGACGCCGCCATTTTTGCGCCTCTCCAAACTTCTCCAATTACCTTAAATCTGCTTTTCGCACTGCGTATTGAGGAAGTTAAATTACTCGATATGGAGAAAACAAAACAATACGTATTTATATTTAAGTATGAATTATTACCCCGCAAATGCCCCTATAGCTCAGTGGTAGAGCGTCAGTCTTGTAAACTGAAGGTCTGTAGTTCGATCCTGCATGGGGGCAAATTGTTACTCTTTTTCGGTTTTAATTATTTTTTTTTTGAAATTTTAATTAAATTGTTTTTTTTTTCTCCCTAATCACCGACTATCTATTTTAAATCATTGGACAAATTACAATCACCCAAAGTATGATGGACTTATAAAATTACTCCAACGTATAAAAAATTACCATAATCTCTTTAACGTTAGGTGTTGTCAAATCATTTGATGCAAATTGTTTTTTCTTTTTAGGTTTTAATTATTTATTTGAAATTTTAATTAAAATATCTTTTTCCTAAGTGTCTAATATGGATTTTAAATCATTGGACAAGTTACCGTTACCATCCCGAGATAGAAAAAAAGTACAAAAAATACTCCAACGCATGAAAAATTATTATTACCTTCTTAACGTTGTGTGTTGTCTAACAATTTGTACTTGTCACTAGTTTGATCAATGATTGCCGTTAGTCAACTTATATGAACTTTTAAAAATACCCGTAGGATTGTTTTGGTTATTATGTGTCATAATTTGGGATTGTATTGTAATTTCTTTTATTGATTCTATAGTGATTGGAAAAGACAAAGCGTTTCATCAATTTGCAGGACACTCTTTCCAAATAAGTGTAGTATCCCTCTTTATTTATTATTTGGCTTTTGGTATAATGTCAAATCGAGAAGTTCTTCCTTTGTTCTGTGGCGAATCGAACTTCCTGATGAAGGTTTTCTTAGTGCTTTTTCACTTCTTTTTGCACTCTATTTACTCTATTGTGACTGGTTTGTGGTCTATTTTCTATAATATTTGTGCTCAATTTTAGTTGGATTTTTGTGTTAATTGAAATAAATGTGGTTTTGTGGTTTGTGTGTAGGTATTCTTGTAAGTGATTGTTTTCCTATTTTGTCTTTATCTACTTGGGATTTTTTGTGTTTTTTTGTAGGTATTTTTGTGGGGTTTTCCATTTTTTCTTTTTTCTTTGGGGGCTATGTTTTTTTTTTTTGATAAATAAAAATAATTCATTGCAAATTAAAAGAGCAAATGTCAGTGATAGGATAACCCTCATCACAGAAAATAATTACAGGCAAAATATTAAGAGGGACAAAAGATGACCACCCAAAAGATCTGCCCCATTTTGCTAAATTATGGGCATCACAATTTGCATTTCTACTTATATGTTTGAATTTCCACTTTGGCCAACAATTCCAATATTTTTTGATGTCTTCAATAAGTGTTTGGTTTGTCCAAGTAGGCTGACATCTCTGTTCTACTATCATCATCCAAGCTTGAAGAGAATCGGTTTCGAAAATGACTTGTTTCTGCTTTTTCTCTGCCATGAGTTTGCATGCTTCTCTTAATGCAAATGTTTCAACTGAGAGTGGATCATGAGAGATGATTTTGCTTGTGTAGGCAAGAAGTACAGACCCATTCTCATTCCTAACAATGAAAGCAATGCAACTTACTCCATCAACAAAAGTGGCATCTGTGTTAATCTTGATCCATCCAACTTTTGGTTTTTGCCATTTAGTTCCATCACCACCCTTTTTCACTGTCATGTTCTTTTTAAGTTGGGCTTGAAAGTGTTCCTTTGCCCTTTTTTCAATCTGCTTAGCAAGAGTCTGCAAATCAAAAGAATGACAATTATGAGTGATACTATTTCTCAAATGCCAAATGGCTTCCATAGCAACAACAGAAAAAATAAGAAATTCATCTTTAATAGAGTCAGAAGAAAAAAGTTTCCCTTCATTGAGAAGAATAATTTGGATCCATCTTTTGATTGGTTCATTTCTAAATGGGGTAAGATTGAAACTCCATTTAGATGTGAACCAAATTAGTTCTGCAAAATGACATCGTAAGAAAAGATGGTCCAAAGTTTCTTCTTCAATACCACATAAAGGACAATCAATATTGTACAAGTTTAGAAACTCTTTCAATTTTCCCCTAGTAGGAAGGATATTCCAAGCAATTTTCCAAAGAAAAAGCTTATGGCGATCATGAAGTTTTGCATTCCAGATTTTGTTCCAATTGTCAAAACTATTTGTTGAATTAAGAGAGAAACGAATCTGGTTATCCCAAAGAAAGACAGATCTAACAGAAAACTTCCCTGACTTGGAGGGAATCCACAGGAGCTTTTTAGGCTCCATTGAGGGTGAGATATGAATCTTCTGAATTGCTGTGATTGTTTCTTGATCAAATAGTTCACTAAGTTTTTCAGCATTCCACTCACTAGCACCTTGAAGCGTGAGGTCTTTGACAAGATAACTTTGTGAAAAAAGGGACTGGTCTGCATCTTTAGGTTTCGCGCAGAAATCTGGTAGAGACGGGATCCAAGGCTCCTTCCAAACATTTACATCCGAATTAATTTGAATGGAAAAACATGCACCTTTTTGAATGAGTTCTTGGCAGCAGATTAGATCTTTCCAAAACCATGAAGAGTTTGGTTTTTTTGTGGAAACTGAGAGGAAAGTTTGTTGTTTAAGATATTTTTCTTTGATCAACTGAATTCAAAGCCTATTTTCTCCACAAGCAAGTTGCCATGCACATTTTGCCAAAAGAGCTTTATTAAAATCTCTCATTCTTCTAAATCCAAGTCCTCCATCTCCTTTGGGGATACAAATAGAATCCCAACACTTGAGCACGAGAGAATTCCCTTTTTCATTTTCACCCCACCAGAACTTTCTAAGGATACTGTCAATTTTGGAGCAAATCGAGATTGGGATGAGAGTTGAGGCCATATGATACACTGGAACCATTTGAGCTACTGTCTTGACAAGAACTCCCCTTTCGGCTTGTGACAAAAGTTTCTTTTTCCATCCTCCAATTGTGTTGTGTTGTTCCATTCTAAATAAACAGAATCACAAACCATTGTGTTGTGTGCTTGTTTTGTGATTCTGTTTATTTAGAATGGAAGGTCTCTATTTAGAGATGCAAACAAATCGAGCCGGCTCGCGAGCCTTACAAGCAGGCTCGATAAAGGTTCGAGTTCGAATTCGAATAATTCGAACTGAGCCAAGCTAGAGCCGAGCCTGTATAAGTTTCGAGCCAAGCTCGAGCCAAGTAATTCTTGTTCGTAGGCTCGCGAATTTTTATTTTTTTAATATTTATTTTTAGTTTTATAAAATTACATATATAATTATAAATAATATATTAATTTTTGAACTCGAGCCCAGCACAAACATAATAAAATATTTAAATTCGAGCTCGAGGCCGAACTTGGAGCCGAGCTCGAGCCTATAATTTACTCACAAATTCGAGCCAAACAAGCCGAGCCGAGCCGAGCTCAAGCCTATTTTTCCTGGCTCGTCAGGCTCGAGCTCGAGCCTGAAAAAAAGGCCAAAGCTCGGCTCGGCTCGTTTGCCTTCCTATCTCTATTCATAAAATTAAGTTTTTATTTTTGCTATTTTTTTTGTACTTATTTGCAACTTAGTAATGTGTTTGCTCATTAGCTGGATCATGACAAGACGCCCTGCAGCTTAAATTTGGCGATCGATTGAACTTAGAGAAGCTTCTAGAGATAACAGAAATTGTTACAAAATTTGTATGTGATAAGTTTTGGACGCGAAAAATACTTTGCCATTGAAGTATGCATTTGAACTAGTTGTTGTCCCGTACGTTGTGTCGGCAGCTATTATATTTCGAAATAAAGGCAAATCTTTTTCAAAAATCAAATATTGACAAAATAATTACTTACATTATTATTATTATTAGTGGTAATAGTATTATAAGATATATATATATATATATAACATATTTTGATATTATTTTTGAAGTCAAACTATGTACTATTTTGAATACATAATATTTCCGTCAATGTTTGTCGTAAAAAGAATAAAACTGAAAATCTAAATCAGAATATTAAGATTATATTTAAAATAAAAATGTTTAAATTAACTTTTTAGAACATCGGGAATTACATGTGTTAGGAATTATATCATATCAAACATTAAACATCTTAATTTTATTATTACGAAACTTTGATCTTAGGGAAATTCTGTCCAAACATATCTTTTAAGTAACAAGAAAAAGATATATAATGTCCATGTGTATCTATACAAAATAGCTTATTTCACGTCAAAATTTTAGAGGAGTTTGGAATATTATTGTTCGAATTAATATTTCAAGATCTTCTATTATTATTTAATCGAACTTTAACATCTTTTTCCCTTTGCGATTCGGATTCACGCAATTACAAGTCTAGTCAATAAATAACATGAAAGAAATACAAGAAAAATCTCAAGATGGGATTCACATTTAACTCCTTGAAACATACATGGAAAACTATGATTCACTTAATTGACCACCTTATTAAAGATTAATTTACTTTTGGTTTTATCATAGTTGCCTCATCACAAGTTTGTTTTAGCATAATCTCAAAAGGAAAAATTAAAAATAAATCTCGAATCGAGATTCATATTTAATTTTTTCACACATATATGGAACATTATGATTAACTTCATTTTCGACCTTATTCGAGATTAATTAATCTTCGTATCATTAGATTCTACGTATGTAAGTATAGAGTAGCATCACAACATCTCTTTAACATGTATTTAGTTTATATAAACTACTAAAGATGCCAATTTGTGGTGTTACTCATAGAAACCAAAAATAATAAACCAGAGAAAAAGAGAAAAGGAATATATAGCCAATTAGCCATGATGAAGCACGAGAGTACCCCAACAATTGTGATACCGATGCATTTGTTACTAATATATACCATTAATGCATCACCAGCTTCATTTACATTTTGTTGTAGGGAATGTGCATTAATGTGCTTTGTATCAGGAAAGAAAATGCCATGTGCATTTCAATATTTAGTCAAATGTTACATTAAAGTTAAAAAACAACCAACACAGCTTTACTACCGCAGCCTTGATTGTGTAGTTGATACTTGCTCTCAATTTGGCAATGGCTCTCTCTCTCTCTCTCTCTAAGATTTCCCTTTTGTTTTCACGTAACATATATATATATATATATATATATATATATATATATATATACGTGTGTGTGTGTGTGTGTGCGCGCGCCTATGGGTACACACACGTGCACAGACCCACCCATATATATATATATGTATATATGGGTAAAATCTATTTTAATTATTGAGGTTTGATTTCAATCTCAAAATAATTATTGTGTTTTAAATTGACTTCAATCTCATCTTCCCATTCATCATTTGATGACGGGACTTTTAGTAATTTGATACCTTATAATAATTAAATAAAATTACTAGGAGATTTTAATAATCTATGTATTTAAGAAATCTTAATTATATCCACTTAAGGGGGATATTGACTTGGAAAAGAATTTATACGTTATTCAACGAAAAATTTGGCTCCCAAATCCCTTCTTTAATGGTTTTTTTTTCTCTTCTGAACTTCAAATAGAACATAAAACCAACATAGCATTTTGAATGTTGGAGAAATAAGAAATTTCAACCCATAGAGAAAAAAAATAATTTACCTTGTGGAGTCTCATCCAAAAAGGTCTATTTTTTTTCTCATATTTTCTTTTTCTATTAAAATTCGTAAATAGTTATGGGAGTCAAGGTGTTTGTGCAACTTGGTTTAGTTTATACAAGCGTAGATTACAGGGGAAAAAAAGAGAAAATGATGGAAGAAACAAGGCCATTTTGTTATATCATGCTTACTAATGAAACTAGGGTTGTCATTGAATTTAGTGTGAAAATACAACGTAGTGTTTCTTCTTGTAGACAGTAGACTTGTTATTGGGTGTTCAATTGATCATTGTATATTCATTAATGAACGTGAAAACCCACTTAATAATATTGTGTAATCTTAGGGTATTATTAAATAATATTTTGATTGCAAAATACTAGAGTAATAAAATTACTACAAAATATGATTAAATAGGCATTGGAGAACGTTTTTAACATAATGAGGTTGCATCATTTTGGTCCAATTGCATTTTGAGCCACTTAACTCCTCAAGAATATTTTTAGCATTAAAATATTTATCATCAAATTTGAGGGACAGTTTTGCTTTTATTTTGAAATGTTAGGGATGACCTTGATTTTTCTTTGATGTGAATAGGTAGTTTTAAGGTTGTTTTGGTCAATTTATATTTTATTACCATAAATACTTGTTGGAGGATGAATAAAAGGACGACATAGAAGTTAATTAAAAATACAAGGATTATTTTGAGATTGAAATCAAACCTCAGGGATCAAAATAAATTTCACCCATATATATATATATATGTATATATAAATAGACATACCAGTTAGAATTTTGATAAGGAAATAGAAAAAATTATAACATGGAAAAAAATTGCAGAAAAAAATGTAAATTCTCTTATTTAATCTTCTTTGTACACCTATACATATGTCGTGTATTAGTGAGTATAATGGAAGATATTATATGATGGTGTAATAGAAGATATGAACTATATAATTGTGTGTATGTATATATATATGCATACGCCTATATGATATGTGTTTGTCCATTTATTTATCAATGATCGATATATTGAAATAAGTTATTTCCATTTGTAGATGCAATAAAAGTGAACAAATGCGTAAATGATTGTGAGAACGGCATAGAAGTTGATAATATTTCAAGATAAGCGTTACTAATATGATTTGCAGAAATATTACATAAGGCTAAAGACATTATCTTCCTAGCAACTTAGATCTTCTGTAAGCAACTAAGCATTAAGGAGGCACAGCAATTGATACTGTGAAACACCCAACTTTCATTATTCACTTTGACAACGTATTTATGCAACAAGAGGAGTACAATAAAAGGAAAACAAATCAATAAACATCAATTACAATTAATGCAGAATAAAATAAACAAGGAAGAAAATAAATACCAATCAATTACAATTAACGGAGAATAAATTAAATGAGGAAGAAAATATGATGGTGAAAAAGGAAAGATTTATTTTCCTTCAATTAGCATCCAGAATGCTTTTGTATGGATTTAAATTCTTTTTGCGACGTAGCACTAAGGACAACATTTTCTTAATAAGATCATATATAGCTTTAAATGGTCCTATATTCCAAATGTTCTTGATATTGTACGTGTATGATGTTTCTTTCAAGGCTTTTCAAATTAACTAGTAAAAAAACTATGTTCGTTGCACATAAAAAATATTAATTATTTATACTAAAAAAAATTAATAATGAAAGTGTAAGGAATTGCGACTATCTTTCAACAAAATTCTTTCTTGCCATTTTCTAAAGGTCCTACCATTTATAAAAATCTCAACTGAATTAGGCTGTTTTTGGATGGAAATGCACAACTTGGGAAGTTTTTTATTTTATTTTATTATTATTATTATTATTATTATTATTGTTATTATATTTCCATATTATTTTTGAAGTTGAGATATGTACTGTCAAAATACATAATATTTCCAAGTACATTTGCAGTAAAGAAGGATAAAATTGAAAATTTAAATCAAAATATTAAAATTATGTTTAATATTAAAATGTTTAAACTAGCCAGGAATTACATGTGTTGGTAATTATATTGTATCAAACATTAAACATCTAAATTTTTATCATTACGAAACTTTGATCTTGGGCAAATTCTCTGCAAGAACAACATCTTTTAAGACACATGAAAACAAATTTAAACAAGGGTGAATTATATTAAGCACCCCCAATTTCAGGATGCTTTGTATTTTGATACTCAACCTTTTTAAATTTGCGTTTTGGTACCTACTTTTATCCTTTGTGCACAAGTGGTTTTTCTAGGTTGCAACATTTAAAATTGCCTCGTTACAAATTTGTTTTAGCATAAACTCACAAAGATAAATAAAAAAAAAAATCTCAAAACCGAGATTCATATTTAACTTTGTTACACATACATAGAACATTATGATTCACTTGATTTTCCACCTTATTCAAGATTAATTAGTCTTCCTATTTCATTAGATTCCACATATGCAAGTCTAGAAAACCCTCGCCGCATCTCTTTGACATGTATTTAATTTTCGATGTTCGATCAATTGGTTATCATTTCGAAGCTAATCCCTTAATCAACTCTCCAATAAGTTGCTCCTCCTTCTTTATATGTCCAATCCACCTTGCTTTTATTCGGACAAGTTCCAGACTTTGCTTTAGATTCAACATAATGGAGGGAATAGGGTGGCTAGCGAAGAACGCTTCCACTTCATCCGCCATGTCGTGGCTGCACATCTGAAAAATAAAAAAAATGTAAATATTTTTATAGGATTCAAATATAAATATATAGTTTTGCATATGTATCAAGTAAACATTTTTACATAATATTTTTATACATATAAATCTCTACGCTAAACAAGGGAAAATGATCATTTCACACCTATCGTGTGGTAAATCCATGTAGTGAATTCAAAAAGTACGAGAATTTTCAGTTTATCACTGATATAATATGTTGTTTTTATGTCAATCGAAGCACACACACACACGGGGTAGTAAAGTGCAATTAACTCTGACATAGAAGTACTGCATTGTTTTGTTTAGTCACTTACAGGCGTTATAATATCTCGAACGAAACGAGCAAGAAGCATCTCGGATCCGCACTTCTTCATGATCAGATCCAAATTCTCCTGCAAATATTGGAAAAATTGCATCTATCATTTCTTGAAATAGATATTAACACAAAATAAAATTTTACATTTCAGTGTCTTTTAATTTCTGACAGATTAATCCACTAATCACATACTTTGAACCATATCCATGATGTGGCACGAGCTTCCCAACTTATCCCGGTAACTATAAAAATTGCATCTTGATGACGAACCTGCAAAGGAGAAAAAATGAAAAATAAGTAAATAAAATAAAATAAGATAAATTAAAAAAAGCAAGGAACTGATGTTTTTGATGGCATGTTTTTCGCATTCTTTTTACCTCATCAGTCAGCATAAAGTCTAGAATTTCTGAAACTATAGCCGGATCCGGACAAGCCGCCATGCAACCTGAACGCATCGATATATCAATAGAGGATTGAACTTATAGAAGTTTCTAGAGACAACAGAACTAACTACAGAAGTTGTATGTGATAGATTTTCTTAACAAAAAAAGAAAAAAAATACTTTCCCATCAAACTATGCAACTAAATTAATTGGATAATTACACTAACTCCCTCTGAGGTCCGATGTAAATAAACTTAAACCCCCTAAATTTGCACAATTACAAGAACCACGCTGGCTATTGATTTTTGCCTTTTTGGTTAAACCACTTTGAGATTTGCATAATTACTAAAACCGCTCCAGCCATCAAGTTTCATCTTATAGTTAGACCCCATACAAAATCAACAATAGGGGTGACTTCTGTAATTATGAAAACCTCGGTGGGTATAACACATGAAACCTCGGGGGTATAGGTTTAATTATCCTAATTATTGTTTTAGACTTTTACCATTCCAACCATTCACAATTTCACATGTTGCTATATATTCTTCTTGAGGTGAAATATTCCACCTCACCATATGCAGTGTCTAAAACATGTGTCTATAGTAGGGATGGCAGAGTGTAATGTGAAACGTAAAGTCTGCATGACAAAAAATATACTTTTCCCCCTAAACTTTGAGCTCAATCTTACGCAAAATCCTAGTCTTTTCCTGTGCTGCATCGACTTCCCTGTACAATTTTCGAAGGAATTGCCATCCACTTCTGTCTGCGCTACTCGTATTTCTCATCACAGCAATGTAAGCAGCCTGCCAAAGCATCGAGCTGTTTTAATGGAATAAAAAAGGTCAAAATGAGAAGAGAAGCATCTCATTTTACCTTTCTAGTATCAACGGGAAGTAGTGAGGTGTTTCTATCTGTGAGGTAAGCATGGAAGCGGTTTATCGCTTCTTCTTTAGTCGAAGGGTGGTCGAAGATGGTTAAAGCCATTAAAACTTCTTCCCTCATTAATGCATTTAGTTGGCCTTCACTTGCTGTGCTGGCATCCCATCCTAGTTTTCTGCTCAAGCAAACATAAATAAGTAACAGGATTTTTGAACAGTGTAATGGTCAATGGAGGGGATGACTGTAAGATTTAGGTAAGTTGCAAAGAGGTGTGTGTAAATTGCACATAGTTATAAGAAAGAATGTTGTAATTATTTCGTCTCCCCATCTTCTTTTATTCTCGTTCTTAATATTAAAAGGCAAAATCGAGAACATGTAAAGAAATTTGACATATTATCAAACATTCTCACTCTGCATGCGGTAGGAGGAGGCCTACGAGAAATTGCTTCAAATCAAATGCTAGTTCGGGGATGGCATCCTTTATGATTTTTGAGGCTTTGTGGCATACCTATTGGTGAAACATAACATAAACATTATATATCGGTATATCCCCAAGTGACTTTTTTCAAGCGACAAAACAGAAAGGGATTTTTTACATCGATAAGTCTCGATAACACAATATATTCGAGCTCCTTTCTGTACGTATCCATCAGGTTGAGCAAAGACGAGAATGGCATCAAGCAAGCCTCACAAAGAGCAAACATATCATCCAAAAGCCCTAACAAAAAAAACCAACTGCCAGATGTATAAGAAATTAAAAATGCGCTTGTACCAACAACTATAGTTTTTAGCTTAATGCTAAGCGTTTTACGGTAACAATTTTTCATCCACAAAGCATGAGAATGTATTAATCACTACCAAAGGAAAATATTATTGGAAGTATTAATTGTTTTTACCAAATTCATCGGCTGCTGATAAGCAGCTGCTTGCTATAGCTCTCCGCAGTTGAGCCGCAAGATTTTCTTCATAATTCACTCTATAGAATCCAGCCTGGTTGACATTTACTTTGATCCACCAATTTTTGCCAACATTTTCCGTTTTATTCTTTGAACATACATCATCAGAATGACAGAAAACATCCTCCTTGATTTCCAATTTCCCATGTTTAGAGTCTAAAAGGAGTCTCTTTTGATTATTGTAAGAACAGAGGGACAATGTCAGAGGAACTGTCCATTGAGCATCAGAATAATCCGATGCAGAAGACAAAAACTGTGTCTGAAAAATAGCAGAGAAAGATAGTATAAAACCGACTACTCAGTGTAAGAAATTAACAATGAATGAAATTTCTGAGATAACTATAAAAACCTGCTCAAATTCCAAGGTAGAGTCTTTTATCTTTACTGTGATAACTGGATAGCCCTTTTGCTTTGTCCATGTGTCCATGATTTTGTTAACTTCAACTCCGGAAGTTTCTGAGAGAACGCTCCATAGATCTTCCGTCTTGGCGTTTCTAAATGCGTATTTCTTCATGTATGCAGCCAAAGACTTCTGAAAAAGCAAAAGCAGAAACTTCTAATACCTTTTGCACTATTTACAGCTTCAAATAGAGTAATAACAGCAGAATCTGAATTTAGAAGCTGATGATTAACACACTCAAATGAACCAGAAGCTGATGATAAAATGCTCTAAACTATTTCAATGGCTTGAAAAGTTGAAAACCACAATTTCAGAAGCTGTTGCATTTTTTCCCATTATTTTCTTGGTCATAGTTTTCAAACATGAATTTTGTATCATACCTGGAAGATTTCATCTCCAAGATAATTTTGTAACATTCGAATAACAGAGGAACCCTTTTGATAGCTGATAGCATCAAGATATTCAAGAACTGATCCAGCTTGGGGTATTTCCACCTGCCAAATAATTTCTCACATTTTTGATTCAATAAAAGACTAATTTCAATCAAAAGACATTAACAAAATATTATCACCTCAATGGGATGTGATTGTTCTAATGAATCCATGTGCAGGCCGCCTGTCGTTTCTCCAAGAAATTGGTTCCAAATTTTCCACTCGGGGAATAGTATGTCAGTAGCCAAGTAACTTACCTAAAATTAGAAGATAAAAACCATTTTATGTAGACAACAAAACACAAATTACAAAACAAAAAAATAAAAATAAAAATTACCCATGTAGCAAAACCCTCATTAAGCCATATATGGGTCCACCATTCCATTGTAACCAAGTTACCGAACCAATGATGAGCAACTTCATGAGCCACAACAATTGTAAGCTTCCATAGGAAAAGAAAAGAAAAAAAAAAAACCAGAAATTAGGGTCTAAGAAACAAGAGGCTCTTGCCACTACATGAAATACAAAAAACAAGATTCAAGAAAAATATTACATTTTTCTCCGAAAAAAATGGTTAAAGAAAAAGGGAAAAGAATATGTTTTCCTTTGAACTACGGTTGTTTTTTAAGATTTACCCTTTGAATGTTAGCAGCTGCAGAATGCAAATCATCTTGAAGTAGATCAGTTTCGCGGAATGTTATCAAACCATAATTCTCCATTGCTCCACCAGAGAATTCAGGAACTGAAACCATATCAAGCTTCGGAAGTGGATATGCCATTGAGAAGTACCTGCAGATATTCTAAGTTATTATGGTAAAAATACTGTTACATATATATTGAATCTTGATTTTTTCTTCACAAAAAAAAAAAAAAAAAAAAAAAGAAAGAGAAAGAAAGCAAAAAGAAAGGCTAAGATGAGTTACATTTTGAAAAAATGAAGTGTTTTGACAGCAATATTTAGAGCAAACTTCCCCTTGTCACTTTTACCAACCGGACAATATGCACGAACTTTAATTCCTGCACATACGGAAGAATTCACAAACAAATAGACAAACATGAAACTATTAATCTTTATAACATATATGCATCTCTTGATTGTGTGAATATTATATATACCGTCATTTGTTGTGTCTTCGACATAGTCAAAAAGACCGACCACAATAGCCACTAGGTAAGTGGACATAAGTATCGACTCTTCAAAGTAGACGGTTTTGAGATGCCCGTGCAACTTTTCCTCAGAAATTGGCATGTTGGACAATGCTGTCAACTCTGATGGTATGTTTTCTAATGTTATCTTGAAGGTAGCCTGCAGAGAGGAGATTGATTTATCATTTAAAATGAATAAATAGGAAGCGTCATTTCTTTATTTACCTTGAGGGCAGGCTCATCCCAGCATGGAAAACACCTTCTTGCATCCACTGCCTCAAATTGAGTTGATACCATATTTTTCTTCTCTCCTTTATCCAAGTAAGTACTGTAGTCATCATATAGTCAAAGTTTCAATATATTTCATTGGCATGCTATATATAATCTTCAACTTCACAGTATCTCCATTTGGATTTTAGTATGAAAATGGTTAATGTGACCAAAAAAATTTAAATGACTATACCTTCAATTCCTAGCATGTTCTTTAATTTTATTGGGTCATTTATGCCCACACACACTACATTTAACTGAAATTGGGCAAATCATTTAAAGTTTTTGCTAAAATCAACAATTTCCATCCAAAATCTTAGTGACTGTAAACTTTATAGACTATGAGGGGAGGTTTTTGTTATTTTGAAAGAATGAGGGTACAATTTGTAATTTCACCACTTTATGAGGGAGTTTTTCATATTTAACCCATATAAATATATATTATTTTCAAGCTCGATCCATAGAGTCGAGTTACAGGGGTGTCAAA
Organism: Petrea volubilis; assembly: GCA_026212405.1. Classification (NCBI taxonomy): domain Eukaryota; kingdom Viridiplantae; phylum Streptophyta; class Magnoliopsida; order Lamiales; family Verbenaceae; genus Petrea; species Petrea volubilis. Next base: position 20,477,465 of record CM047879.1, on the reverse strand, counting down.
ATCAACCCAACCCGAAGACCCGAACACGACCCACCCGAAAAAAATTAGGTTTGGGTTTGGGATTTTCAGGTTCGGGTCAATCAGGTCGGACCCGAAAATTGAGCCGAAAAATAAAATCGGGTTGGGTTGGGTTGGGGTCAACTCGAATAATCCAAAATTGAATCTCGGGTCACCCAAAATCCGATTTAACCCGAATCCAACCCAACCCATCCCAACCCGAGTTTTAAAAAAAACAAATTCTTTGCTTAGTTGTTTATTTTTCACTCTCTAAGACTATAACCTTTGGTATTATTTTTTATGCATTCACTTATTTTATTTTTTCCTTTAGTACTATGTATTTTTTAAAAAATATTTATTATTGTATTTAAAATAAATAAAATATAATTTATTTTTTTTAGTAAATTAAATAATGGGATTAAACTTAAAAAAAATTAATATAATTAAGAAAGAGTTCAAATATTCTCTTTGTCAAGAACTACTTAACAATGTGGCTATAGCCTTGCAAATAATATATTTGATTATCATATATCATTGTTTTTGTTTTCTTTGAGTTCAAATATCCACTAGCTTAATATTTGGCCTCACAATATAAAATTTTGAACACAATTAAAGACATAATTTGAAGTATTCCTAAACCATTTTCTTAACAAAGGGAAAAAAAACTCAATTTATATTGTTAAAAGAATGATTGGTATCAAAGATTATATGATTGTTTTGTTAATCTTAATTAGTTAAAACGTTTTATATCATTTCTAAGATTATATTCTCAATGTTGAAGGCAAAAGGAATTTTTCGCAATTGAAAAATATAATATTTTTTTTAAAAAAAATAGATTAAATAATATAAATATAGTTCACGATAAGATTAATATTTTAATAGTATATAAAGTATAGTATTTCTTTCTTATTAGTTACTTAAGTTGTATTGTAACTTATTTAAGAAATTTTTACTCAATCAATCGCAAAATTTCAACTAATTTCATAGTTTTATAAAATGATTTAGAATTTGATGATGACATTTACGCTAATGTGGTTTTTATTTAAAGATATTAAATTGATCACTTTTTAAATATCTCATTTTGTAGTTATATATATATTATCATAATCAAATTTTTCTTTAAAAAAAGGGTCAAGTTGGGTCGGGTTGTTGGGTGAACTAAAAGAATCAGGTCAACTCAAACCCAATCAAATCAGGTTTGCGTTGAACCTTTCGGGTTCGGTCGGATTCGGATTAGCATTTTTTTATGTTATACTTATACCTCAACCCGCCCCGAACCCACCCGACTCACCCGAATTAAACCCTAGTCGAGTATAATAAAACAATGAAAGATGTTGAACTTGAGCATGAGCCTAAGTTTGAAAACAATAAAAAAAATTAAAATTTTCAAAAGCAAACTTGATTTCGAGCCTATGGTATATTCATATATTTGAGCCAAATTAGCTAAGATGCTTGAACGGCCGAAACTTAATTCATTTGCACCCCTAATTTAAATTTTGGCTGATGTAACAAAAAGAAAAATGCTTTCCCACTAATTGTTCACTTCGGCCATGTAAATGTTGTATCTGATATAGAGGGTATTTGGGATTGCTTTTGTTTTTAGAGAAGTTGGAGATATTGAAAAAGTTGAAAAAAAATTGAGTAGTAATTTAAGCATAAGTTACAAAATCAAACATTTAAAGGAACTTTTTTGTAGTTAAAAGTAGCAAAATACTTTTTTTAAAGTTTTTCAAAACTCCACCATAATGAACTTGGTGTTTGGGTGGATGTCAGGCGCCCATTTAAGCCAACTTCGTTTATCTAGTCACCTAATGTAGTGCACTGGGTCCAGCATAGGATACACCATTTGGCTCGCGTTGACTTTTCGTCATCTTGGTTCAAGTAAAAACAGAAACCCACACTTTCTTCCCAATTTTCTTCACATATTCTTTCAACAAATAAAAGAAGTAGAAAAGAACAAAAAAAAAGAAGAAGAAAAAAAAACTGACCATCTGTATAAGCCTTTCAATTGTTCATTAAGCACCCCTGAAAATTCAATCTCCAACACGCCATATCCCACATCCAATGCTTCTTCAAACACCAGCACCACTATCTCATCATCACCATCCACCACAATATCTGATGGAACATATTTCTTCAAAAAAAAATAATAATAATAATAAGAAAAAATCATGATCAAGGAAAAAAAAAAGATTAATAATTAAGTGGGGAAAAAAAAAAGATTAATCAGTACTTGGTTGAGGGAATTGGAGAAGTGAGCTTGATGAATGTCAAGTTCGACCGCATTGAAGACGAGAAATTTTGTGGGCCCATTAATCGAAACATCAATCTTTAAAATCCCAGAAAAATCAGTTGAAGCAGAAAGATCAAGTTTAATGGTGAGATCATAGCGTTTGGGGACTGCAAAATCTGGAAGTCTTGCTTGCCCTTTGAACTGCTCAATCTTTTGTTCTTCCATTTTTATGTCTTAGCTACAAATTGCAGAGCACTTTATGTGAAGAAATTGCAGTTTAATTTAGTGTGTGTAGTGTTGCTTATAGTTTTAAGCGTGTGGATATTTTGAGGACTTCACTTTCGAGATTTCGTTTTTGGGCACAGGCCGGCTTGTTTGACTTGTGATATTGCTCTCTAATTTATTTTATTTTATTTCTTTTAAAGGGGGTGTAAGATTGTGACGTTTAAGGTTCTGCCCGTTGTACATAAGGACAAGGCTATAAAAATAAAAAATAAATAAAAAATAAAAAATAATATTTTTTGAATATTTCGACGGATTTTCGACGGAAAATTCCGCCGAAAAATTAAAAAAATAAAAAATAGTATTTTTTAAATAAATAATATTAATACTTTTATATAATTTTAAAATATATTAAAATTAAAATTTTTGATTTTTATTTGAATTATTATTATTATTATTTTAATTAGAATTAAATGAATTTTTGTATGCTATATATATGTTTATAATATTATGTATTATATATATAAATTTTATAAAAATTAAAAAATATTAAAATTTTTAATAAATAAAAAATTTATTATTATTATTATTATTATTATTATCATTATTATTATTTTTTTAAATTTTTTTTGAATTGTTGTCTGCTATAAATATATAATGTAATGAATTATGACAATAAAGTGAAGATAGTTCAATGGTAAGAGAGTTGTTTGCCAACCAAGAGAGTGAATGTTCGACTTTTAGCGGCTACAAAACTTGGGACAATTTTGGGTGAGTGTACACGGCCGCGCGCGAGCTGCGGCGAGGTCCCGGGTTCAACTCTTAGATTGGGCGTTTGAAATTTTATTTTTAAAAAAATACAATAAATTTCGGCGGAATAATCCGCCAAAATTCTGCTGAAAATTCAAAAAAAAAATGCGCCGAAAATCCACCGAAATTCTGCCAAAAATTGAAAAGCGACCAAGGTTTATCCGATAGATTCGTTCCGTCGAAATTCCCCCGAAATTAATTATTTTCACCGAAAATCCGCTGAAATTCGGCCAAAAATTTTGCAGAAAATACCGTTTTTTCTTATAGTGTGTGCTGAAGAGAATCCGTATTGTATTTATTGTGATCTTATTTACCGAAAAATTTTGTTAGTTGCGAAGTTTGAAATTTTAAGGTGTTGGCGTTTATTATGAAATATTTGGTTTAGTTTGTTTGGCGACCGGCTTGGGGTTGGCCGCTTTGGGTCAGGGTGCGACAATAGCTTTGGAAATGCTCCTTCAACCAATTAAACTTTCGGCGGAATTTCGACGGAATTTTCTGCCGAAAATTTAAAAACAAAATCTTAAATTTTCAATTTTCAAGGGTATTTCAGCTAATATTTTAAAAAAATTAAAAAATATTATATAATGTTTGTGAATGCTATATATATATATATAATGTTTGTGTATAAACATATTTATAGTTGGAGAAATATATAATATTTGTGTACATACAATTGGAAAAACATTTATATAAACCTTATTATTATTATTATTATTATTATTATTAGTCCTACTGATCAGAAAAGAATGCAAAGATAATTTATAAATTATACCAAATTAAAATAAATAATTTGATAATTTAACCTTAAATTTAATGCAACTAAGAAGAAATAATAATTTAATGATATTTCAAAAATTATTAAAGTGAAGAAAAAGTATGTCAACAAAGTGATTATAGTCCAACGACAAGAGACTTGTTGCCAACTAAGACGCGAGGGTTTGACTTCCAATGATACCAAAATATGGATTAAATTTGGTCGTGCGCATGAAGGGGTAGTGGAGATCCTGGGTTCGATTTCTAGGTATTATGACAATTGGAACCCATTTTAATCAAAAATAATATAGGTTGGGCAGATAATTTCGCCAAAAATTGATTTAATTTTAAAAAAAAACTAAAATTTTGGCAGAATATTTTGCTGAAAATTTATTTAATTTAAAAAATCCACCGAAATTGAAAAGCGACGAAGCATTTTTCGGCAGATTCGTTCTACCGAAATTACTTATTTTCGGCGGAATTCGGCCGAAAAATGCGTGGAAATTACCGTTTTTTCTTGTTCCTATTTAGTAGTCTTGCCAATAAAATAATTTACGCTTAAGGTAATGAAGTATTTTGTTATGAAAATATCTGTATTCATTAGCTTAAGCATTTGTAATGAACGTTTGGTTATTTATATTTCATGAGCTAAAGTCCGCCTCAATTGTCAAAGGTTACTTCGTTGCATGGTTATGGTAACAAATTTGTTTAATTACTATTCGTTAGAAATTGACTTGTTAATAATGACATTCGTAGCGGCCAATTTAGGATTAAACCATTTCTAATGGAAATCCACAGATAAAACCTAGAGAGTGTTGTTTGTGTGTTAAAAGGCTAAATGTAAATATTCCACATAGAATATTTAGCCTTGAAGTTAAGTGTGAAGTTAATATAAATTAATTCACAAAGAACAACATATGGGTAGCTCACACGGGCGCGCCGCTCGCTTGCTCGACCAGACTCCGGCTCCGAGCACGAGCCATGGTCCACGGTCGCTGGTTCGGGCATTTGGGTCAATTGTCTCGGCCTTGCCCTTTTACTGAAATAGCCCTTGGGTAACAGTTTTAATTTAAACTCCTAATTTTAAATTAGTCGTTACAGAGATAATTAACGTAGTTTGAGAAACCGTTGGGTTGACTTTAGACACGTTAGCCTGGCTATCAACTCGTTTTTACGTGTTGCTTTTTTTGCGTCTAGGTTCATTGTCTATCCGTTGACAACAAGAACGGTTTCCACCTTGTGTTAATATGCTAGCATTTATGTTGGCTGTCTTCCACCCTTGTATAAAGCTGCCTCTTGATTCCTGCAAAACACACAAAACACAATAGAAATATGAGTGTTAAAATTTTTCTCTGGTATTGATCAATAGGAGAAATACATTTTTTCTATGAGTGCACCCCTAGTCGAGTTAGATCGGAAAAAACGGTTTGTTCTTTCGATATTTTGTGCTTTTGCTTGCATACAAAATATTTGAGTTGATTAGCTTTTGAAGTGAGCTTTGAAGTAGTAGTGCAACTTGGTACGGATGTTTGGACTATCTTATCTTGGAAGATGTATTGCAGGCCCATTACACCGATTAACGGGGCAAATATTTCTGTAAGGCCGACTGACTCAATCCAGTGATTCAGTCATTGCAATACCAAATAAATACTAATGAGTTTACTAAACTTTCTTGTTTATTTATTTGTATTTGGCATTGTTTAATTCTTTTTGGCTATCGTGTTTTGTTCAAAACTATTACTGCATTATATCTATATTTTTGAATAAATCCATCCACGTGAATATCGTATTTGTGATATTCTAATTCATTGTTTTTTTCTAACACTATTAACAGCCAATGCTAATGAGTTGGTAGATTACGAATAATTGTGTAATGCTAACAAAGGCCATTTCAATACAATAATTTTTGAAAATGTGAAAAATTATTTCGTTACCGTAACATGGCAATTTTGTCCCGTAAAATAATTTCATTACAATACATAATTTTTGTATTTTTGTTTCTTTGGTATTCATTACAATTAGATAATATAATGAATCCTTTTGTTACCTGTAATTAAATAACTAATTTATATTAAATAACTTTGAATTAAATTTGTTTTCTCACAATTGGGATTCACCTTGATACAAGTCTAATTAACTTATAAATGGAAAGAAAAACAAGAATCCCAAAATGGGACTCAAATTTAACTCCATGAAACACATATGAAAAATTATGATTCACTTTATTTATCACTTATTCAATATTAACCTAGTTTTCTTATTGTAATTGCCTCGTTACAAGTCTATTATAGCAAAAAGTTAAAAAGATAAATAAAAAATCTCAGACCGGGATTCATACTTTGTTAGATATACATGAAACAATATGATTTACTTAATTTTCCACCTTATTCAAGATTAATGAATCATCTTATTTTATTAGATTCCACATATTTAAGTGTAGAAAACCCTCATTATATCTCTTGAACGTGTATTTAATTTTTATGACCTATAAAAGCTACCAATTTTGTGGTGTTTAGTGTCACTCACAGTAAGAAAAAATAATAAAGGGGAGAAAAAGAAAAAAGAAATAATTTAGCCATGTTGAAGCACAAGAATACCCCAACAATTATGATGCTGGTGCATTTGTTACTAATATATACAAGTAATGCGACACCAATTTCCTTTAAATTTTGCTATGGGAAATGTGCATTATCGTGCTTTGTACCAGGAAAGAAAGGGCCATGTGTGTTACAATGTTTGGACGAATGTTACGTTAAAGAGAAAAAGAAACAACCAGTCGAAAGCTACTATCGCAACCTTGGCTGTATAATTGCTACTTGTCCTCAATTTGGCAAGGGTACTCTCTCTCTCTCTAAGATTTTTGTCTTGTTTTTGCGTAACATATATATATATATATATATGTATATATATATGTATATATGTGGGTACACACACATATATATATATATATATATACAAACATACCAATTAGAATTTTCTATTACATTTCATATATTCTATAAGATTTACGCTTACTAACACATGCCAAAATTGAGATTACGAAATAGAAAAAATTATAACATGGAAAAAAATTCTGAAAAAAATGCAAATTCTCTTTTTTAATTTTAACCGTAACCAATACACTTGTCGTGTATTAATAAGTGTTGTTGAAGATGTTATATGAAGGTATAACAGAAGATACAAATTGTACAATTGTTTATATATATGCATACAACTATATGATATGTGCTTGTACATTTATTTATCAATGATATATATATATATATATATATATATATTGAAATAAGTTATTTCCATTTGTAGATATAGTAAAAGTGCTGAAATGCGCAAATGATTGTGAGAACAGCAAGTCCGATATTGGGCAATAATAGAAGCTGGTGAAATTTTAAAGAAAGGTTTTACTTGTGTGATTTGTAAAAATATCACAAAAGGCTAAAGTTATTGTCTTCCTAAGATATTTAATCCTTATGTAAGCATTCAGAATACTTTTGTATTAATTTAAATTCTTTTTATGATAAAGCACTCTGGATGCATTTTCATAATAAGATTATATATAGTTTTAAATGGTCCCTTATTCCAAATGTTCTTGATATCATGTATGATAATCATTTCAAGGCTTTTCAAATTTACAAGTAAAAATTACGTTCGTTTCCCATACAAAATATTAATTATTTACTATAAAAAAAATTAATAATAAAAGTGTAAAGAATTTTAATCATCTTTCAACAAAATTCTTTCTAGTCATATTCTAGAGGTCCTATCATTTATAATTTACTTGTGGAAATTCGAATACAATTGGTGATAAGTATACGTATACGTATATGTTTTTTACTAAAAATATTGTATGACATTTAACTCATTCAAGTTTAATTTAAAAATTAAGCTATTCAAATGAAATAGATGAATTAACCAATAGAAAATGACTAGGCTTATTATTTCAAAAATAATAAATTTTTGAACCTTCAATATATTGTTAGTAATTAAATCAAGTAAAATAAATCCTTAAAATATAATTCTTGGTTGGAAATTCACAACGTGTGGAGATTATTTATTTATTATTATTATTATTGTTGTTGTTGTTATTATTATTATTATGATGATGATGATGATGATGATGTTTTTGTCTGGTCTCATAAAATTCTTATTTCTAGATCTTCTATTATTAATTCATTAAACCTTAACTTTTTTTTCCCTCTCAATTCGGATTCACCTTGTTACAAGTCAATTAACATATAACTTGAAAGAAAAAAAATTTCAGGATGGGATTCACATTTAACTCTATGAACACTACATGAAAAATTATGATTCGCTTAATTTACCACCTTATTCAATATTAATTTACTTTTCTTATTACAATTGCTTCGTTACAAGTCTATTTAAGTATAAACTTAAAAAAGATAGATAAAAAAAAATCTCAAATCGGGATTCATATATAACTTTATTACAAATATATATATGGAACATTATGATTCACTTGATTTTTCACCTTATTCAAAATTGATTAGTCTTCTCATTTCATTAGATTTCACTTATGTAAGAGTAGAAAACACTTGCTATATCTCTTTAACATGTATTTAATCTAAGCTACCAATTGTGGTGTTACTCATAGTAACAACAAGTAATAAAGGGGAGAAAAAGATAAAAAAAAAAAAGTATTTAGTCAGGATGAAGCACGAGAATACCCCGGCAATTATGATACTGGTGCAGTTGTTACTAATATATACAAGCAATGCATCAAATGTCTCTTTAATATTTTGCTATGGAAAATGTGCATTATTGGGCTTTGCGTTAGGAAAAAAAAGGTGGCATGTGCATTACAATGTTTAGTCAAATGTTATGTTAAAGATAATAAAAAAAAAAAAACAACCAACACAACTTTACTATCACAGCTCTGGTTGTGCAATTGATACTTGCACTCATATTGGCAATGGTATATTCCTCTCTCTCTCTCTCTCTCTCTCTCTCTCTCTATATATATATATATATATATACTAATTAGGATTTTCTATTACATTATAATATATTTTGTTAAGCTTACCAATACATGCCATGATTGAGATTAGAAAAGAGGAAAAAAATTATAATATGGGAAAAAAGCCAAAAAAATGCCTATTCTCTTTTTATCTCACCCGTTAACAGATTCCTATGTTGTGTAATAATGAGTGTAACAAAAGATGTAATATAAAAGTGCAATACAAGATATGTACTTCATATATATATATATTTGTGTGTGTCTCTCTGTATATATTCATAGATACAATAAAAGTGCTCAAATGCGTACAAGACTGAGAAGAGCAAGTGGGATATCAATAAATAATAGAAATTGGTAATATATTAAAGATAAGTCTTACTTGGGTAATTTGCAGGAAAAAAAAATATTACACAAGGCTGAAAATATTATCTTCATAGTTATATAGGTCATTTATAAGCATCCAAAATTCTTTTGTATTGAAGTGTATGCAATTTCATAATGGAGAACTTCGGATGGCATTTTCATAAATAACGCCATAGTTTTAAATAGTCCTCCTCCTCCTCCTCCTCCTCCTCCTCCTCTCTCTCTCTCTCTCTCTCTCTCTCTCTCTCTATATATATATATATATATATATATATATATATATATTGCCAAAGTTCTTATGTACGTGGATGATGTTCATTTCAAGGTTTTACAAACTAGCTAGTAAGACCTACATGCGTTGCACATAAAGAATATCATCTGTAATAATAATAATAATAATAATAATAATAATAATGTGTAAAGAAACAAACTTCTTCTCATATTTTAAACAATAAAGGTCATACGATTCATAATTTATTTGCAAAAAGCAGAATGCGGCTGACGAAATAAATTTATCCATGAATTACCTAAAAGTATTGCATCGCATGCATAATAACTCATTCAGTTCGATTTAAAATTTATACTATTGTCTGACATATTAATTCACTCAGTTTGATTTACCACGCAAATAAGCCCATTAAATTATACTATTATAACATTATTGTATTTTCCGGACCTTTTTGTTTCGTGCGTGACTCATAGTCCCTTAATATCAGTTACTGTTTAAGTTGGCTTCTAATTCCACACAATGCGCTATTTGTTTTCACGAAAAATCCCATTATTAAGGATTTCTTAAGACGACATGTATAGGGAAGGAATCAGAAATTTGATTGAGGAGAGGGCAAATTTTTTTGAAATCATTAATTATTAAAATGTATAAATATAAGGGTTATATATAGTATTGACATATAAAATAATAAAAGTTATCATATTTATACGCATACGACCAATATAAAATTACTACAATTAAAACAATATATAAAAAATGACACAAAAAAATAGCAAGCTATTCTTTGTTTCAAAAGAAACAAAAATAGTAGGCAATTGGTTGCTTTTAAAAAATACTTAACAAATAATTTTTTAACTATACTCAACAAAATTAATATAAACTCACATAAAAATATATAATCAAACCTTAAAAAGTATTAAAATAATTTTTTCTCTCTCTTTGTTTCACAATCAAAAAATAAATTTAAAATTCAAAAAATATCTTTTCTTTTTTCTCCGCTATTACATTTCCCAAATCACTTTCAAATTAAATATCAAGTCTCAAATTAGTAAGATTCATTCCAGTTCAATTAATAGCCCAACAAATTAATATCAAGAATCATTAAATTGAATATTGAACAACTATCAAAATTCATATCAACAATCCTAAAATTTAAATCTTTACATAAAAGTTAATTACAAAATAGAGAAATAAATAAATGTATAAATTTCAAAATTAGTACACATTATACTCTTGTATGTTTGCTTTTGAAGAAAAAAGTTGAATACTGTAAGGTTTGTTTATTTTTAGGTTCTTATTTCATCAAAAAGAGAGAATAATGATTCTAACAGGATTTTTAGTGTTTTAATTGGAATCGAAGAAAAAAGTAAAATCTAATAGAATTTTATGTATTTTAATTTAAAGAGAAGAAGGAGAAAGAGAGAAAAGAGAAAGAGAGAGAATTTAATTAATTATGATAAATGAGATTGAGTAAAAATAAATCACCAAAAATAAAATAGAGTGGAGAAAATTAAAATTTTTATTATATAACTGATATGAAAGTCAAAATTTTTCAAGGGGGCGAAATTTTGAAATTCTAATAAATATATAGTATTAATTACATCTACACCCACTTGAAAATTCAAATATTACAATTTGTACCTCTCTTATTTAAAAAAGGGATTATTACATTTTTTTAGCCTGTAAGTTTGGGGGTAATTGAGTTTTAATCCTTTATATTTGATTTTTTCAATTTTTTCATTTGTATTACAAAAATTTCAATTTCAGTCCGATTTTGGACTATTTTGACAGCTGGAGTTGATGTGTCAACAAAAATTGGGGCTTTTTTAATTTTGGCGCCATTTTTGGCTAATATGGTGACACGTGGGTGACACATTAATTAAAAAAAATCAAAAAGCCACATATACACTTATATTCCATATAGATTAAAAAAAAAGCCCAAAAATCTTATACACACACATATACATACTGATGAGTCAAGTGCCACTTCATCGTGCCACGACATTACAATCTCCAAAATCCCCCAAATCGGCTAAGTATACCATTACCACCCTCGAGGTAACAAAAGCCCTCGAAGGGGCTCACAGGTCATCCTCTTTCCCTCGAAAGACCCATAAGATGACAACAAGCTATCCTGGGTGCCCTCAAACAGGGAAGATGCCCTTGACGGTGCTCCCATCGAGGGCCCAATCCCACACTTAGTTGTTGCAGGGATGGGCATCCAGAAGGGACAAGTACAACTAGTGACTCCTGGCAGGCACAACCCACTGCCACTTAACGCACCCCAGTGGCACATGGGGCCATCCCATCAGACGTGGGAGCATTAAATGCCAAGTCATAAATACAATCCTTGGTCGTAAATGCCCCAGATACCCATTTATTACCGGGTAAGACCCCTCATTAATGAGGAGTGAGAAGAGCCGCCGCAAGGATAGAAAAAGTGGGACAAAAGACACATGTCTGAGCAGCTACAATGCCTACAGTTATCAGATCCCACCAACCACGTCACATCAGGCTCCTCACTCTCATATAAAAGCTCCATACGGCTCTCCATCCAAGGGTAAGACATACATTGCCTTGAAAATCCACTGCATACGATTACTATTCATCTTTTTCTTGAACCATCTACTGACTTGAGCGTCATAGAGCCTACACCGGGGCAAAACCGGCTAGTCTCATGTGCGTTCCTCCCTCTTTGGCAGGTGGGCCACCAGCAAGAACATCCCGGAGTACAATTTACCCCGACACGTGGACAAACTAGATTCGGACCGCATCACATACAATATATATATACACACTATGTATTTAAATTAGTTTAATTAATATAAATATTTTAATTCAAAATTTAAATATTATTATTATAATTATTATTATCATTGTTGTTGTTGTTGTTGTTATATAAAAATATTATATAAATTTAATAAAATTACATATTGTAAAGTATAAAAATTAAAATTTAAATTTAAAAAATTTCATACTTTCTTCTCCTCAAAAAAAAAATCTAAACTATATGAATCATATCTTTAAAAAAAATTAATTAATTTCATAATTAATAAAACCAAAAAAAGAAAAAAAAAACCCTACCCTCTCTTCTTCATCTTCATCCACCCAACCACCCACCCCAACCTTGACCCAGGACCCACCCCCTCCCCACACCCCAACTTCTCCCTCCCCTCCAGCACCACCCCCTCTCCAATTTCCCCCTTCCCCCAGCACCCCATCCTCTCCCCCCCCCCCAATTCCCCCTCCCACGCGTACCCGCCCCCTTCCCTAGCCCCAATTTTCCAACACTTTCCCCCATTTCTCTCTCTCCTCTCCTCTCTCATCTATATATATATATATATATATATATGAATATAATGTGTATGTAGTGTGTACAAATATATGTGTCTATATATGTTAATGTATATGTATGTGTATAAATTTTTGGGCTTTTTTAAGCTATGTGGAATAAGTGTGTATATGTAGTTTTTTTTTTTATCCATTTGTTAAAATAAAAGCACCACATAGTGCTTACATCATCGCAACATCGGCCAAATTAAAAAAAGCCCCAATTTTTGTTGACACGTCAAATCCAACTATCAAAATAGTTCAAATCAATTAAAATTAAAAATTTTGTAATAGAAGAACGAAAATTGAAAAAGTCAAAGATGACAGATTAAAAACTCAATCACCCCAAATTTACAGGATAAAAAATGTAATAATCCCTTTAAAAAATTACAAGTAACTAATTTCCGAAAATTAAAATTACTGGTGCCACCCAAACTTTGCTGAGATCATAAAAAAAAGTCATTATTCATCCTATTTTACATTTCTCTTGGGTGTGCTACTTTAATATTCTAGAGGATGCCCTTTGTAATTAATGAACTTAGACGACAAACTGTTATATAATAAAACCAAGTGTAAAAATTTAATTATTACAATGAATTAATAAATTAAGTTTAAGTAAAACTAATTGAAAGCTGAAAAAGTGAATTATTTTAAGTTATTACCAACTAATAATAGTTAATTTTGGGTTACTAAATTAATTTTAACTAATAGCTAACTAATAGTTAATTATTGATTAAATTTAAATTTAAATTTTTTTGAAATAAAAATAATTAATAAAATGTTGAAAAGAAAAACTCAAATATTAATTGAACTTAATAACTAATTAGTTTAAGTAAACAATAATAACACGCAACACGCATTAGGGGTGGCAAATTGTCAGTCGGGTTTAAGTTGGTTGGTTTGGTCAGGTTGTACAATGGGTTGAGTTCATGATGGATTTAATAACGGGTGAAAATGGATCAGGTGGTAAACAAGTTTAAGTGGGTTGAGTGCGGGTTGTAAACGGTTGGCGGTGGCGCATGATTGCTCCTCAAAAATCAAAATTGGAAATTTTTCGAACTTTCAAAATAGGTTTCGGGCAAGTGTTACAAGTTTCGAACTTTCTAAGTAGTTTTAGCTATGAAATTTATTTCATTTACAAGTTTTTTAAAAAAATGCAAGTTTCATTAAAATTGGATAAAATGTGAGAAAATTATGATAGTCCAAATATTGCTTGGCAAACGTTAAATTTTAAAAATTTCTAGATTTCTGAAAAAATATTTTGAATAGACAAAAAGAGAACAGAGAAATGGAGAAAAATAGAGGAAACTATAATTCATTTTGATACTTTTTATTTGAATTTCGGTGAAAAA
>CM047879.1:20398907-20462704 GCA_026212405.1 Petrea volubilis | reverse complement strand
AATTTCGACGGAATTTCTGCCGAAAATTTAAAAACAAAATCTTAAATTTTCAATTTTCAAGGGTATTTCAGCTAATATTTTAAAAAAATTAAAAAATATTATATATTTTGTGAATGCTATATATATATAGATAATTTTGTGTATAAAAACATTTTATAGTTGGAGAAAATATATAATATTTGTGTACATACAATTGGAAACATTTATATAAACCTTATTATTATTATTATTATTATTATATTAGTCCTACTGATCAGAAAAGAATGCAAAGATAATTTATAAATTATACCAATTAAAATAAATAATTTGATAATTTAACCTTAAATTTAAATCAACTAAGAAGAAATAATTTAATGATATTTCAAAAATTATTAAAGTGAAGAAAAAGTATGTCAACAAAGTGATTATAGTCCAACGACAAGAGACTTGTTGCCAACTAAGACGCGAGGGTTTGACTTCCAATGTACCAAAATATGGATTAAATTTGGTCGTGCGCATGAAGGGTAGTGGAGATCCTGGGTTCGATTTCTAGGTATTATGACAATTGGAACCCATTTTAATCAAAAATATAATAGGTTGGGCAGATAATTTCGCCAAAAATTGATTTAATTTTAAACAAAAAACTAAAATTTTGGCAGAATATTTTGCTGAAAATTTATTTAATTTAAAAAATCCACCGAAATTGAAATCGACGAAGCATTTTTCGGCAGATTCGTTCTACCGAAATTACTTATTTTCGGCGGAATTCGGCCGAAAAATGCGTGGAAATTACCTTTTTTCTTGTTCCTATTTAGTAGTCGTTGCCAATACAATAATTTACGCTTAAGGTAATGAAGTATTTTGTTATGAAAATATCTGTATTCATTAGCTTAAGCATTTGTAATGAACGTTTGGTTATTTATATTTCATGAGCTAAAGTCCGCCTCAATTGTCAAAGGTTACTTTCGTTGCATGGTTATGGTAACAAATTTGTTTAATTACTATTCGTTAGAAATTGACTTGTTAATAATGACATTCGTAGCGGCCAATTTAGGATTAAACCATTTCTAATGAAATCCACAGATAAAAACCTAGAGAGTGTTGTTTGTGTGTTAAAAGGCTAAATGTAAATATTCCACATAGAATATTTAGCCTTGAAGTTAAGTGTGAAGTTAATATAAATTAATTCACAAAGAACAACATATGGGTAGCTCACACGGGCGCGCCGCTCGTTTGCTCGACCAGACTCCGGCTCCGAGCACGAGCCATGGTCCACGGTCGCTGGTTCGGGCATTTGGGTCAATTGTCTCGGCCTTGCCCTTTTACTGAAATAGCCCTTGGGTAACAGTTTTAATTTAAACTCCTAATTTAAATTAGTCGTTACAGAGATAATTACGTAGTTTGAGAAACCGTTGGGTTGACTTTAGACACGTTAGCCTGGCTATCAACTCGTTTTTACGTGTTGCTTTTTTTTTGCGTCTAGGTTCATTGTCTATCCGTTGACAACAAGAACGGTTTCCACCTTGTGTTAATATGCTAGCATTTATGTTGGCTGTCTTCCACCCTTGTATAAAGCTGCCTCTTGATTCCTGCAAACACACAAAACACAATAGAAATATGAGTGTTAAAATTTTCTCTGGTATTGATCAATAGGAGAAATACATTTTTTCTATGAGTGCACCCCTAGTCGAGTTAGATCGGAAAAAACGGTTTGTTCTTTCGATATTTTGTGCTTTTGCTTGCATACAAAATATTTGAGTTGATTAGCTTTTGAAGTGAGCTTTGAAGTAGTAGTGCAACTTGGTACGGATGTTTGACTATCTTATCTTGGAAGATGTATTGCAGGCCCATTACACCGATTAACGGGGCAAATATTTCTGTAAGGCCGACTGACTCAATCCAGTGATTCAGTCATTGCAATACCAAATAAATACTAATGAGTTTACTAAACTTTCTTGTTTATTTATTTGTATTTGGCATTGTTTAATTCTTTTTGGCTATCCGTGTTTTGTTCAAAACTATTACTGCATTATATCTATATTTTTGAATAAATCCATCCACGTGAATATCGTATTTGTGATATTCTAATTCATTGTTTTTTTCTAACACTATTAACAGCCAATGCTAATGAGTTGGTAGATTACGAATAATTGTGTAATGCTAACAAAGGCCATTTCAATACAATAATTTTTGAAAATGTGAAAAATTATTTCGTTACCGTAACATGGCAATTTTGTCCCGTAAAATAATTTCATTACAATACATAATTTTGTATTTTTTGTTTCTTTGGTATTCATTACAATTAGATAATAATATGAATCCTTTTGTTACCTGTAATTAAATAACTAATTTATATTAAATAACTTTGAATTAAATTTGTTTTCTCACAATTGGGATTCACCTTGATACAAGTCTAATTAACTTATAAATGGAAAGAAAAAACAAGAATCCCAAAATGGGACTCAAATTTAACTCCATGAAACACATATGAAAAATTATGATTCACTTTATTTATCACTTATTCAATATTAACCTAGTTTTCTTATTGTAATTGCCTCGTTACAAGTCTATTATAGCAAAAAGTTAAAAAGATAAATAAAAATCTCAGACCGGGATTCATACTTTGTTAGATATACATGAAACAATATGATTTACTTAATTTTCCACCTTATTCAAGATTAATGAATCATCTTATTTTATTAGATTCCACATATTTAAGTGTAGAAAACCCTCATTATATCTCTTGAACGTGTATTTAATTTTTATGACCTATAAAGCTACCAATTTTGTGGTGTTTAGTGTCACTCACAGTAAGAAAAAATAATAAAGGGGAGAAAAAGAAAAAAGAAATAATTTAGCCATGTTGAAGCACAAGAATACCCCAACAATATGATGCTGGTGCATTTGTTACTAATATATACAAGTAATGCGACACCAATTTCCTTTAATTTTGCTATGGGAAATGTGCATTATCGTGCTTTGTACCAGGAAAGAAAGGGCCATGTGTGTTACAATGTTTGGACGAATGTTACGTTAAAGAGAAAAGAAACAACCAGTCGAAAGCTACTATCGCAACCTTGGCTGTATAATTGCTACTTGTCCTCAATTTGGCAAGGGTACTCTCTCTCTCTCTAAGATTTTTGTCTTGTTTTTTGCGTAACATATATATATATATATAGTATATATATATGTATATATGTGGGTACACACACATATATATATATATATATACAAACATACCAATTAGAATTTTCTATTACATTTCATATATTCTATAAGATTTACGCTTACTAACACATTGCCAAAATTGAGATTACGAAATAGAAAAAATTATAACATGGAAAAAATTCTGAAAAAAATGCAAATTCTCTTTTTTAATTTTAACCGTAACCAATACACTTGTCGTGTATTAATAAGTGTTGTTGAAGATGTATATGAAGGTATAACAGAAGATACAAATTGTACAATTGTTTATATATATGCATACAACTATATGATATGTGCTTGTACATTTATTTATCAATGATATATCTATATATATATATATATATTGAAATAAGTTATTTCCATTTGTAGATATAGTAAAAGTGCTGAAATGCGCAAATGATTGTGAGAACAGCAAGTCCGATATTGGGCAATAATAGAAGCTGGTGAAATTTTAAAGAAAGGTTTTACTTGTGTGATTTTGTAAAAATATCACAAAAGGCTAAAGTTATTGTCTTCCTAAGATATTTCCTTATGTAAGCATTCAGAATACTTTTGTATTAATTTAAATTCTTTTTATGATAAAGCACTCTGGATGCATTTTCATAATAAGATTATATATAGTTTTAAATGGTCCCTTATTCCAAATGTTCTTGATATCATGTATGATAATCATTTCAAGGCTTTTCAAATTTACAAGTAAAAATTACGTTCGTTTCCCATACAAAATATTAATTATTTACTATAAAAAAATTAATAATAAAAGTGTAAAGAATTTTAATCATCTTTCAACAAATTCTTTCTAGTCATATTCTAGAGGTCCTATCATTTATAATTTACTTGTGGAAATTCGAATACATTGGTGATAAGTATACGTATACGTATATGTTTTTTACTAAAAATATTGTATGACATTTAACTCATTCAAGTTTAATTAAAAATTAGCTATTCAAATGAAATAGATGAATTAACCAATAGAAAATGACTAGGCTTATTATTTCAAAAATAATAAATTTTTGAACCTTCAATATATTGTTAGTAATTAAATCAAGTAAAATAAATCCTTAAAATATAATTCTTGGTTGGAAATTCACAACGTGTGGAGATTATTTATTTATTATTATTATTATTGTTGTTGTTGTTATTATTATTATGATGATGATGATGATGATGATGTTTTTGTCTGGTCTCATAAAATTCTTATTTCTAGATCTTCTATTATTAATTCATTAAACCTTAACTTTTTTTTTCCCTCTCAATTCGGATTCACCTTGTTACAAGTCAATTAACATATAACTTGAAAGAAAAAAATTTCAGGATGGGATTCACATTTAACTCTATGAACACTACATGAAAAATTATGATTCGCTTAATTTACCACCTTATTCAATATTATTTACTTTTCTTATTACAATTGCTTCGTTACAAGTCTATTTAATATAAACTTAAAAAAGATAGATAAAAAAAAATCTCAAATCGGGATTCATATATAACTTTATTACAAATATATATATGGAACATTATGATTCACTTGATTTTTCACCTTATTCAAAATGATTAGTCTTCTCATTTCATTAGATTTCACTTATGTAAGAGTAGAAAACACTTGCTATATCTCTTTAACATGTATTTAATCTAAGCTACCAATTGTGGTGTTACTCATAGTAACAACAAGTAATAAAGGGGAGAAAAAGATAAAAAAAAAAAAGTATTTAGTCAGATGAAGCACGAGAATACCCCGGCAATTATGATACTGGTGCAGTTGTTACTAATATATACAAGCAATGCATCAAATGTCTCTTTAATATTTTGCTATGGAAAATGTGCATTATTGGGCTTTGCGTTAGGAAAAAAAGGGTGGCATGTGCATTACAATGTTTAGTCAAATGTTATGTTAAAGATAATAAAAAAAAAAACAACCACACAACTTTACTATCACAGCTCTGGTTGTGCAATTGATACTTGCACTCATATTGGCAATGGTATTTCCTCTCTCTCCTCTCTCTCTCTCTCTCTCTCTCTATCTATATATATATAATATATATACTAATTAGGATTTTCTATTACATTATAATATATTTTGTTAAGCTTACCAATACATGCCATGATTGAGATTAGAAAGAGGAAAAAAATTATAATATGGGAAAAAAGCCAAAAAAATGCCTATTCTCTTTTTATCCACCCGTTAACAGATTCCTATGTTGTGTAATAATGAGTGTAACAAAGATGTAATATAAAAGTGCAATACAAGATATGTACTTCATATATATATATATTGTGTGTGTCTCTCTGTATATATTCATAGATACAATAAAAGTGCTCAATGCGTACAAGACTGAGAAGAGCAAGTGGGATATCAATAAATAATAGAAATTGGTAATATATTAAAGATAAGTCTTACTTGGGTACTTTGCAGGAAAAAAAAAATATTACACAAGGCTGAAATATTATCTTCATAGTTATATAGGTCATTTATAAGCATCCAAATTCTTTGGTATTGAAGTGTTGCAATTTCATAATGGAGAACTTCGGATGGCATTTTCATAAATAACGCCATAGTTTTAAATAGTCCTCCTCCTCCTCCTCCTCCTCCTCCTCCTCTCTCTCTCTCTCTCTCTTCTCTCTCTCTCTCTATATATATATATATATATATATATATATATTGCCAAAGTTTCTTATGTCGGGATGATGTTCATTTCAAGGTTTTACAAACTAGCTAGTAAGACCTACAGCGTGCACATAAAGAATATCATCTGTAATAATAATAATAATAATAATAATAATAATACTAATGTGTAAAGAAACAAACTTCTTCTCATATTTTAAACAATAAGGTCATACGATTCATAATTTATTTGCAAAAAGCAGAATGCAGGCTGACGAAATAAATTTATCCATGACTTACCTAAAAGTATTGCATCGCATGCATAATAACTCATTCAGTTCGATTTAAAATTTATACTATTGTCTGACATATTAATTCATCAGTTGATTTACCACGCAAATAAGCCCATTAATATACTATTATAACATTCTTGTATTTCCGGTACCTTTTTGTTTCGTGTGCGGGCATCATAGTCCCTAATATCAGTTACTGTTTAAGTTGGCTTCTAATTCACACAATGCGCTATTTGTTTCACGAAAAATCCATTATTAAAGGATTCTTAAGACGACATGTATATAGGGAAGGATCAGAAATTTGATTGAGGAGAGGGCAAATTTTTTTGTAATCATAATTATTAAAATGTATTAATATACGGGTTATATCTAGTATTGACATATAAAATAATAAAAGTTATCATATTTATACGCATACGTACCAATATAAAATTACTACAATTAAAACAATATATAAAAAATGACACAAAAAAATAGCAAGCTATTCTTTGTTTCAAAAGAAACAAAATAGTAGGCAATTGGTTGCTTTTAAAAAATACTTAACAAATATTTTTTAACTATACTCAACAAAATTAATAAACTCACATAAAAAATATATAATCAAACCGTAAAAAGTATTAAAATATTTTTTCTCTCTCTTTGTTTCACAATCAAAAATAAATTTAAAATTCAAAAATATCTTTTCTTTTCTCCGCTATTACATTTCCCAAATCACTTTCAAATAAATATCAAGTCTCAATTAGTAAGATTCATTCCAGTTCAATAATAGCCCAACAAATAATATCAAGAATCATTACATTGAATATGAAACAACTATCAAAATTCATATCAACAATCCTAAAATTTAAATCTTTACATAAAAGTTAATACCAAAATAGAGAAATAAATAATGTATAAATTTCAAAATTAGTACACATTATACTCTTGTATGTTTGCTTTTGAAGAAAAAAGTTGAATACGGTAAGGTTTGTTTATTTTTAGGTTCTTATTCATCAAAAAGATGAGAATAATGATTCTAACAGGATTTTAGTGTTTTAATTGGCATCGAAAGAAAAAGTAAAATCTATAGAATTTTATGTATTTAATTTAAAGAGAAGAAGGAGAAAGAGAGAAAAGAGCAAGAGGAGAGAATTTAATTAATTATGATAAATGAGATTGAGTAGAAATAAATCACCAAAAATAAAATAGAGTGGAGAAAATTAAAATTTTATTATATAACTGATATGAAAGTCAAATTTTTCAAGGGGGGGGCGAAATTTTGAAATTCTAATAAATATATAGTATTAATTACATCTACACCCACTTGAAAATTCAAATATTACAATTTGTACCCTCTCTTATTTAAAAAAGGGATTATTACATTTTTTTAGCCTGTAAGTTTGGGGTAATTGAGTTTTAATCCTTTATATTTGATTTTTTCAATTTTTTTTTCATTTGTATTACAAAAATTTCAATTTCAGTCCGATTTTGGACTATTTTGACAGCTGGAGTTGATGTGTCAACAAAAATTGGGGCTTTTTTAATTTTGGCGCCATTTTTGGCTAATATGGTGACACGTGGGTGACACATTAATTAAAAAAATCAAAAAGCCACATATACACTTATATTCATATAGATTAAAAAAAAAGCCCAAAAATCTTATACACACACATATACATACTGATGAGTCAAGTGCCACTCATCGTGCCACGACATTACAATCTCCAAAATCCCCCAAATCGGCTAAGTATACCATTACCACCCTCGAGGTAACAAAAGCCCTCGAAGGGGCTCACAGGTCATCCTCTTTCCCTCGAAAGACCCATAAGATGACAACAAGCTATCCTGGGTGGCCCTCAACAGGGAAGATGCCCTTGACGGTGCTCCCATCGAGGGCCCAATCCCACACTTAGTTGTTGCAGGGATGGGCATCCAGAAGGGACAAGTACACTAGTGACTCCTGGCAGGCACAACCCACTGCCACTTAACGCACCCCAGTGGCACATGGGGCCATCCCATCAGACGTGGGAGCATTAAATGCCAAGTCATAAATACATCCTTGGTCGTAAATTGCCCCAGATACCCATTTATTACCGGGTAAGACCCTCATTAATGAGGAGTGAGAAGAGCCGCCGCAAGGATAGAAAAAGTGGGACAAAAGACACCTGTCTGAGCAGCTACAATGCCTACAGTTATCAGATCCCACCAACCACGTCACATCAGGCTCCTCACTCTCATATAAAGCTCCATACGGCTCTCCATCCAAGGGTAAGACATACATTGCCTTGAAAATCCACTGCATACGATTACTATTCATCTTTTTCTTGAACCATCTACTGACTTGAGCGTCATAGAGCCTACACCGGGGCAAAACCGGCTAGTCTCATGTGCGTTCCTCCCTCTTTGGCAGGTGGGCCACCAGCAAGAACATCCCGGAGTACAATTTACCCCGACACGTGGACAAACTAGATTCGGACCGCATCACATACAATATATATACACACATATGTATTTAAAATTATTTAATTAATATAAATATTTTAAATTCAAAATTTAAATATTATTATTATAATTATTATTATCATTGTTGTTGTTGTTGTTGTTATATAAAAATATTATATAAATTTAATAAAATTACATATTGTAAAGTATAAAAATTAAAATTTAAATTTAAAAATTTCATACATTTCTTCTCCTCAAAAAAAAAATCTAAACTATATGACTCATATCTTTAAAAAAAATTAATTAATTTCATAATTAATAAACCAAAAAAAGAAAAAAAAAACCCTACCCTCTCTTCTTCATCTTCATCCACCCAACCACCCCACCCCAACCTTGACCCCAGGACCCACCCCCCTCCCCACACCCCAACTTCTCCCTCCCCTCCAGCACCCACCCCCTCTCCAATTTCCCCTTCCCCCCAGCACCCATCCTCTCCCCAATTTCCCCCTCCCCCCGGTACCCGCCCCCTTCCCTACGCCCCAATTTTCCCACACTTTCCCCCATTTCTCTCTCTCTCTCTCTCTCTCTCTCTATATATATATATAATATATATATA
Organism: Petrea volubilis; assembly: GCA_026212405.1. Taxonomy (NCBI): domain Eukaryota; kingdom Viridiplantae; phylum Streptophyta; class Magnoliopsida; order Lamiales; family Verbenaceae; genus Petrea; species Petrea volubilis. The sequence continues at coordinate 20,453,586 of CM047879.1, read as the reverse complement.
TGAATATATATGTGTATGTATGTGTGTACACATATATATGTGTATATATATGTTAAATGTATATGTATGTGTATAAAATTTTTGGGCTTTTTTTAATCTATGTGGAATAAGTGTGTATATGTAGTTTTTTTTTTTATCCATTTGTTAAAATAAAAGCACAACATAGTGCTTACATCATCGCAACATCGGCCAAAATTAAAAAAGCCCCAATTTTTGTTGACACGTCAAATCCAACTATCAAAATAGTTCAAAATCAAATTAAAATTAAAAATTTTGTAATATAAAGAACGAAAATTGAAAAAGTCAAAGATGAAAGATTAAAACTCAATCACCCCAAATTTACAGGATAAAAAATGTAATAATCCCTTTAAAAAATTACAAGTAACTAATTTCACGAAAATTAAAATTACTGGTGCCACCCAAATTTGCTGAGATCATAAAAAAAATTCATTATTCATCCTATTTTACATTTCTCTTGGGTTGGCTACTTTAATATTCTAGAGGATGCCCTTTGTAATTTAATGAACTTAGAACGACAAACTTGTTATATATAAAAACAAGTGTAAAAATTTAATTATTACAATGAATTAATAAATTAAGTTTAAGTAAAACTAATTGAAAGCTGAATAAAAGTGAATTATTTTAAGTTATTACCAACTAATAATAGTTAATTTTGGTTACTAAATTAATTTTAACTAATAGCTAACTAATAGTTAATTATTGATTAAATTTAAATTTAAATTTTTTGAAATAAAAATAATTAAATAAAATGTTGAAAAGAAAAACTCAAATATTAATTGAACTTAATAACTAAATTAGTTTAAGTAAACAATAATAACACGCAACACGCATTAGGGGTGGCAAATTGTCAGGTCGGGTTTAAGTTGGGTTTGGTTTGGTCAGGTTGTAAATGGGTTGAGTTCATGATGGATTTTTAATAACGGGTTGAAAATGGATCAGGTGGTAAACAAGTTTAAGTGGGTTGAGTGCGGGTTGTAAACGGTTGGAGGTGGCGCATGATTGCTCCTCAAAAATCAAAAGTTGGAAATTTTCGAACTTTCAAATAGGTTTCGGGCAAGTTTTACAAGTTTCGAACTTTCTAAGTAGTTTTAGATATGAAATTATTTCATTTACAAGTTTTTTAAAAAAATGCAAGTTTCATTAAAATTGGATAAAATGTGAGAAAATTATGATAGTCCAAATATTGCTTGGCAAACGTTAAAATTTTAAAAATTTCTAGATTTCTGAAAAAATATTTTGAATAGACAAAAAGAGAACAGAGAAATGGAGAAAAATAGAGGAAACTTATAATTCATTTTGATACTTTTATTTGAATTTTCGGTGAAAAATTATTTTCTTTTCTCATTTCTTGTAAGTTCCAAGAGAATATTTTGTAAAAACTTCCGCGAGAAAGTCCGAAAACTATTTGTTTTATTTTTTTTCAATTTTTGAGGGAATTTATAACCAAAATACTGATATATTTATATCTATATCTATATATATGTATATATATTCTGATTCTTTAAGGGAACTTTCATCAGAAATTACATTGCATAGTTCGAAAATAATTTTTTCTGAAAAAAATTGAACCATTCAATGGAATTTTTACTTGAAAATTTTGATAGAATATTAAAATTTTATTTACTTTCATATAGTTTTCAACTTTAGATTGGAATTTTCGTTGAAATATTAAAGTTTAAATATATTTTAAATTGCCCTCAAAATATTAAAATTTTATTTATTTTCTTAGATTTTCCAACTTGCGATTGGAATTTATTCATGCTTTACGCTTGAGGCATATTTACACAACATATTTTTTTTGTTGGAGAGAGAGAGAGAGAGAGAGAGAGAGAGAAAAGAGAGAGAAAAACTTTGGAAGAGTTTGTTGATGGTTAAAATTTTGGTAATAGTATAATTCTTTCTTTTTTTTTTTCATGGTTTGGGTTGGATTATTAAAAACACATTAAGATATATGTATCATGTTTGTGTTTATATATATATATATAATATGTACATATGTATTGTGTGCATGTATAATATGTATATATTTGTATTGTATTTATACACAAGAAATTTAATTTATTTATTTATTAAATATACATTTTTTATTTCCCTTCAATTTCATTCTATTTGGATTGCCAAGTCAAAAAAAAATGGCACATAAGCAACATATCACATAGTACGTGTCCAACTTTCCCATTTGTTGAACCAGCAACCGTCAATTTCTGGCGAAATTGCGAATTAAGATGCAAATTGTCCTAAGTATGTCAAAAATTATCAAATTCCTGTCATAAAATTAAAATTGAATAAGTCAGTGTCCCAAAATCACAGAACGTGCAACATATTGTCCTAAAATTGTATTTTTGCCTATATATATATATATATATGTATATATATATATATAATTTAATTGAACCCGGCTTCCTATTTAGTAGCATCGCCAATACAATAATTTTCAGGTAATGAAGTATTTTGTTATGAAAATATTTGCATTTATTAGCTTAAGCATTTGTAATGAAAATTTGGTTATTTATATTTCCTAAGCTAAAGGTCCGTCTCAATTGTTAAAGGTAACGAAATTTTGGAGTTCGTTACATTGTTATGGAAACCAACTGCTTAGTTACTACTAACAACCAATTTTAATGAGCTAGTACGTGACGAATAGTTGTGTGATGCTGACAAAGGCCATTTCATTACAATTACTTCTGAAAATGTAAAAATTTATTTTGATACCATAACATGGCAATTGTGTCTTGTAAAATAATTTCATTACAATACGTGACTTTTTTTCCCTTTAGTATTCGTTACAATTAGATAATATAACGGATTCCTTTGTTACCTATAATTAAAAAACTAATTTATATTAAATAACTTTGAATTAAAAAAAAATCTCACAATTGGGATTCACCTTGTGACGAGTCTAATTAACTTATAGTTAACTTGAAAGAGAAACAAGAATCTCAAAATGGGAGTCAAATTTAACTCCCTGAAGCATACATGGAAAATTGTGATTCACTTAATTTACCACTTATTCAATATTGATTTAGTTTTCGTATTGTAATTGCCTCGTTACAAGTCTATTATAGCACAAAGTTAAAAAGATAAATAAAAAATCTCAGGCTTGGATTCATAATTTACTTCGTTACACATACGTGGAACAATATGATTCACTTAATTTTCCACCTTATTTAGGATTAATGAATCATCTTATTTTATTAGATGGCACATATTTAAGTGTAGAAAAACCCTCATTGTATCTCTTTAACGTATTTAATTTTTATGACCTATAAAAGCTACCAATTTTGTGGTGTTTAGTATCACTCGTAGTAAGAAAAAATAATAAAGGGGAGAAAAAGAAAAAAAGAAATAATCTAGTCATGTTGAAGCACAAGAACACCCTAACAATTATGATACTAGTGCATTTGTTAGTAGTATATACAAGTAATGCAACACCAATTTCCTTTAAATTATGCTATGGGAAATGCGCATTGTCGTGCTTTATACCAGGAAAGAAAGGGCCATGTGTGTTACAATGTTTGGACGAATGTTACCTTGAAGAGAAAAAGAAACAACCAATCCAAAGTTACTATCGCAACCTTGGTTGTATTATTGCTTCTTGTCCTCAATTTGGCAATGGTGCTCTCTCTCTCTCTCTCTCTCTCTCTCTCTCTCTCTCTCTCTCTCTCTCTCTCTCTCTCTCTCTCTCTCTCTCTCTCATTCTGTTCCGTTTTTGCATAACATATGTAGATACACACACACACACACATATATATATATATATATATCTGGGTACACACACACGTATATATATACATACCGGTTAGAATTTTCTGTTACATTTTCATTATAACATATTCTATAAGATTTACACTTACTAACACATGCCAAGATTGAGATTAGGAAATAGGAAATATTACAACATGGAAAAAAATGCAGAAAAATTATAAATTCTCTTTTTTAATCTTAACTTCATACCAATACACTTGTCGTGTATTAGTGAATGTAGTAGAATATGTTATATGAAGGTGGAACGGAAGTTACAGATTGCATAATTGTTTATACATGTGCATACACCTATATGATATGTGCTTGTACATTTATTTATCAATGATATATATGTTGAAATAAGTTGTTTCCATTTGCAGATGTAGTAAAAGTGCTGAAATGCGTAAATAATTGTGAGAACAGCAAGCCCGATATTGGACAATAGTAGAAGTTGATAATATTTTAAAAATAAGTTTTACTTGTGTGATTTGCAGAAATATTACACAAGGCTAAAGATATTATCTTCCCAAGATATTTAAGCCTTATGTAAGCATCCAGAATACTTTTGTATTAATTTAAATTCTTTTTTATGATAAAGCACTCAAGATGCATTTTAATAATAAGATCATATATAGTTTTAAATGTTCTTGATATCATGTATGATAATCATTTCAAGACTTTTCAAATTTACAGGTAAAAATTATGTTCGTTGCCCATACAAAATACTAATTATTTACTATAAAAAATTAATAATAAAAGTGTCAAGAATTTTAAGCGTCTTTCAACAAAATTCTTTCTTGTCATGTTCTAGAGGTCCTATCATTTATAATTTATGTGCGGAAATTAGAATACAATCCGTGATATGTATATGGATACATTTATATTTTTTTACTAAAATTATTGTATGACATTTAACTCATTCAAGTTTAATTTAAAAACTAAGCTATTCAAATGAAATAAATGAGTATATTATTTCAAAAATAATAAAATTTTCAACATTCAATATATTGCTAGTAATTAAATCAAGTAAACTAAATCCTTACACTATAAAGTAAAATTATAAGACTTTAATTAAATTGAATTAGTCCATTCTTGGTTGGAAATGCGGAGTTTTTTTTTTTTTTTTTAATTATTATTATTAAGTTTTTGTCAGGTCTCATAAAATTGTTATTTCAAGATCTTCCATTATTATTTCATTAAACCTTAACTTTTTCCCCTCTCAATTTGGATTCACCTACATAAAACTTGAAAGAAAACCAAGAAAATCACACGATGGGATCCACATTTACCTCTATGAACACTACATGAAATTTATGATTCACTTAATTTACCACCTTATTTAATATTAATTTACTTTTCTTACCACAATTGCCTCGTTACAAATCTATTTTCGCATAAACTCAAAAAGATAGATAAAAAAATCTCAAATCGGGATTCATATTTAACTTTATTACACATACATGGAACATTGTGATTCACTTGATTTTTCACCTTATTCATGATTGATTAGCCTTCTGATTTCATTAGATTTCACATATTGCTTTATCATGTACTTAATCTATATGCCCTATCAAGGCTACCAATTTGTGGTGTTACTCATAGTAACAAAAAGCAATGAAGGGTAGAAAAAAAAAAAAAAAGTATTTAGTCATGATAAAGCACAAGAATATCCCAACAATTATGAAACTGGTGCGTTTGTTCTAAAATATACAAACAATGCATCAAATGCTTCTTTTGTATTTTGCTACGGAAAATGTGCATTATTGGGCTTTGTACCAAGAAAAAAAAGTGACGTGCATTACAAATTACAATGTTTAGTCAAATATTATGTTAATGATAAAACACAACCAACACAACTTTACTACCGCAACTCTGGTTGTGCAATTGATCCTTGCACTCATTTTGGCAATGGTATATACCCCCCTCCCCCCCCCCCCACCCCCCTCTCTCTCTCTCTCTCTCTCTCTCTCTTATATATATATATATATATATATGCATACATACTAATTAGGATTTTCTATTTCATTATAATATAGGGACAATTATACTAGAGTACCCTGAGGTTTGTCTAAATTACAAATAAAATTCTCTATTTCAGAAAATTATCTAAATAACCCTGAGGTTTGCATACTAAATTGTAATGCTAATGCAGATGTGAGAAAGACAAAAATGCCCTCAAATCTTTACTATTGAAAAAAGGTAAATTACGTTAAACTACCTTAAAGTATGACAAAATTATAAATTTAACCCCCAAATTTCAAAAATTATCTAGATAATCCTAAAGTATGCATACTAAATTCCCTCATATCTTTTGTGATAAATGATGTTTTTTTATCGAAAAATATGTTTTTTAGTATTTTAGTGTTTTTCATAGAGAATGATATTTAAAGGATCGTATATGTGGTGTATTACGAAAATTAATTAATATGGGTTTGGTTTTTAAAAAATTTCCAATTTTCACTGCGGATTCTGATGTTTGTACACACACACACACACACACACACACATATATATATATATTGGCTTGGTTATTAGCAATTTTGTTTGTTAAGTTAATGTAAAATATTTCAAAATAAACATCATGTATTTCAAAATATTATGAAATCAACCCTGGACAATTTATAAAATTTGGTCAAATTTGACAAAAAGGTAAAATTGTTAAAATGTGTTAAAATTTAACGATTTCCATTAAAAACCCTAACTGCAATAGACACAAGGTTAAATATGTATAACGATTGCATACTTCAAGGTTATTTAGGTAATTTTCCAAAATAAAGAGTTTTATTTTTAATTTAGACAAACCTCGAGTTAGTCCAGTGTAATTGTCCCTATAATATATTTGTTAAACTTACCAATACATGCCATAATTGAGATCAGAAAAGAGGGAAAAAAATTATGATGTGGGAAAAAAGCCGAAAAAATGCATATTCTCTTTTTTAATGTCAACCGTTCATAGATTCCTCTGTCGTGTAGTGATAAGTGTAACAAAATATCACTACTAGAAACAACAGATTTAGCCACGGATTTTAGTCACGAATTTTGACAAAAATCGGTGGCCTAAAAAATTAGCCACGAATTTCATCCATGGCTAAAAGTAGCGCCATGGATTAGCCACGAATTTTATCCATGGCTAAAAGTGGCGCCACGGATTAGCAACAAATTTTATCCATGGCTAAAATTGGCGTGGCTAACATTAGCCACGGCTTGACCGTGGCCAATTTGGCCACAAAATTCTAAAAAATATAAGGTCGTGGCTAATCTAAAAATAAATAAATAAATAAATAAAAACTAACAGACCCCCCCCCCCCCACCCGAACCAAACCCACCCCCAAAAGAGCCATACTGATAATTGTAACATTTTTGCACTCCATGGGGTTTGACCCATGAATCTCATAGTTGCAATTGTGGCATGAAACCAATAAGCCACTTCACATCTTTTGTTGTGAAATGATTTTTCTTATATTTAACATATATCTATGTTATATTTTAAATTTAAATTATCTAAATAAATTATCTATTTTTATAATTTATTAGTTTTACTAATTTTAGATTTACTAACCAATTTTTATTTTTTATTTCAAATATGTAGGTAAAATATTTATTTCAATAATTTCAAATACTAATTTTATTTTCCTATTTAGTAAAATGAATAATAATCCTAAATCAATTTAAATACACATATCAAATATTTGAATTTATTTTGTTGAATTAGTTATTTAAATTAATTTTTGACAACTTATATCAAATGATTTTTGATCATTAGTTAAATCAAACTCACTTTACTTTTAATTTTTGTTCATAAATGTATTTAAGTATATCTCTATCTTTATATTGTGGGATAACTTTCATAATTTAATGAAATCATTTATGTTGAATCTACTTTATTGTATGAATATACATCAATTTTAAATATTTTAAATTAAGTGTATAATTAAGAAAATAATTTGAAACACATAGTTCTATAGCATAAATCGACATTATGAAAAGTATTCCTTTCTTTTTTTTTTTGTTTACTATTCTTTGGCCTTTCTTTTTTTGTTATTGAAAAGTATTTAGTGATTGAACAAGAAATTTATTAATTATAAAAAACATTTAATAAATTAATAGCAAAAATAAAAATTATTAGAAAATTTTATTTAGATAATTTATATTAAGAATGTTGCATAATTTATATTAGTTAAGTACAACAAAAACAAATTATTCAACAAAAAATTAAAGTGGTGTAGTGGTTTGATACTTTACTTTCAACCAAAAGGTTAAGAGTTTGAACCACATGAGATTCAAAAAAATAAAAAAAAAATTATTCTATGGCTAACAACTAGCCACGGCTAGCCCGTGGCTAAACTAGCCAAGGTCAGGCCGTGGCAATTAGCCACGGCTAGCCACGGTCTGACCATGGCTAAACCACTTTGACCTAATTAGCCTAGTTATTTTACACTTAAATATTATAAATTATCAATAACAATTATACGTTGTTGAATTATTATTAATAAAACTATAATATAAGTTATGACAAGTGATCAATTATAAACTTTCAAAACCAGATAATTAACTCCTATATATAAATATTGACAATAAACGATGAAATGGACTGATTACGAGTATACTTATATATGTAGTATAATCCAACATATATATTGTGTAGTATAATCCAATATATACTTAAAGTGGTGTAGTAGTTTAATGCTCTAATTTCAACTAAGAAGTCAAAAGTTCAAACCATACTTAGCGCCAAAAAAAAACTTGGCCACGGATTTTTAACCACGGTCTGGCCGTGACTAATTTAGCCACGGCCAGCCGTGGCTAATCCGTGGTTGTTAGCCACAGCCTGATCATTGCTAAATTAGCCACGGATTGGCCGTGGCTAATCCGTGGCTAATCCGTGGCTACAATTGGCAGCACATTTCGCGCTAATTTTAGCCACCAAAAATAGCCACAGCCAATCCGTGGCTAAGTTTTTTTCATTTTTTTTTAAATCCGTGTCTAATCTGTGGCTAATAGCCGCGGATTAGATACGGATTTTTTCCGTGGCTAAAATTCATAGCTATTAGCTGTTTTTCTAATAGTGTATGTTATATAAAGCGTAATACAAGATGTGAACTGCATATATATATGTGTGTGTGTGTGTGTGTGTGTGTCTGTTTGTCTATTTGTCTGTCTGTGTATGTACATTCATTGATAATATACTGAAATAAGTCATTTTAATTTTATTTATACAATAAAAGTGCTCAAATGCATACATGAGTGTGAGAATAGCAAGTGGGATATCAATAAATAATAGAAATTGGCAATACATCAAAGATAAGTGTTACTTGTGTGATTTGCAGAAAACAAAATATTACACAAGGCTAAAAATATGATCTTCCTAGCTAGTTATACAGGTCATTTATAAACATCCAAAATACTTTTGTATTAAAGTGTGTGCAATTTCATAATGGAGCATACTTTGGATGGCATTTTCATAAATAAGACCACAGTTTTAAATAGTCCTCTCTCACTACTACAAAAATTGAATTTAGTAACAGATTTTAGCAATGGATTTTTGGATATGAAAAAAAAAGGAAAAAAAATTAGCCACGGCCAAATCCGTGGCCAATTAATTTTTTTTTATTTAGCCACAGATAGGTCGTAGCGAATCTGTGGCTATTCTGTTGTTTAACCATTCATTTTTTGTATTCGTTCTCGATTTAATATGTTCTTTGAATATAAATGTGTAATTTGATTTTATAAGTATTGTATTATGTATAACAAATAATAACCCTAATTTAATTTACTATTATTATTCAAATAAATCTTTTAAATTGTTATATAATTGAATGGTACATTTTTGTGTTGAATATCAATTAGAATGACCAATGATCATTTCAATTATTTGGCGATATTATAATGTTCTATTGAGTTAAATCACAACTTAAGTTTCATAATTATTTGCTTAGACTTTACCATTTTATTATAATATCACAATTAGTTTTTACTATATATATGTGTATATATATAATCCTGATCAATTCACTTGAACGTTTATGATCACTTGTATATATATACAAATTAATTATTTGGTTTTAAAAGTTTATAATTGATCAGGACAAAGCATCAGCCTCGAGATTTTCTTGCCCTTTTTTATAGGTAACACTATAATCATAGCCGATTAATTTGATGATCCACTTTTTTTGACCAGGGATAGGATTTTTTTTGTTCAAGCAAATATTTGTTTTGATGGTCAGTTCTCATGGTGAAGTGCCTTCCAATTAAGTAGGGTCTCTATTTTTGAACTGCACGAACCACAACTAGCATTTCTTTTTCATAAACAAACAACCCTAAGTTCCTTCCTAACTAGCCCTTGCTCATATAAGCTATAGGTCTGCCTTGCTGGATAAGCAAAACTCCCATACTCAAATGTAAAGCATCTATTCCAATGATGAATTCTTTAGGAAAATGAAGCAACACCATGACTAGTACACTGCCCATGGCTTTTTTCAAAGCACCAAAAGCCACTTGAGCATTTCTAGACCAAGCAAAATTATTCTTTTTGAGAATGTCAATAACTGGTTTGTCTATCACCCGGCCCATAGGCCTACACAAACCTTCTATAGTAGCCAGACTCAAAAATCACCTAAGTTCCTTTACTGACTTTAGAACTGGCCAATCCGTCATGGCTGAAATTTTTTTGGGTTAGCAGAAGCCCCATCCTGATTAATGACATGAGCAAGACATTTGATCCTACTTGTCCCAAACTGACATTTCCTCTTTTTACAAAATGTGTATTCTGCTTTAGCACCTCAAAGACTTGCCTCAACTGCTTCAAATGAGGATCCCAATCTAGACTATAGACCAATATGTCATCAACAAATACCAATCCAAACTTCCTAAGGCTTAAAGACTTCATTCATGAGACTCTAAAATGTTGAGGGAGCGTTTGTGAGGCCAAATGGCATCATAAGAATTCAAAGTGACCATGGTGAGTTTGAAAGGTTGTTTTGTGTATATCATCCTCGTTCATAACCTGAACTAAGATCCAATTTAGAAACAAACTTGATCCCCCTAATTCATCAAAAAATTCATCTATTACAGGAATAGGGAATTTATTCTTGATGGTGTTGATGAGTCAAGTGCCATTTCACCATGCCACGTCACCGTAATCTCCCAAAAATCACAAATCCGCCAAGTATAGAATTGCCGCCCTCGAAGTCATCAAGGCCCTCGAAAAGGCACACAAGCCAGCCTCGTTCCCTTAAGAAGACCCACAAGACAACAGGTTAACAAGGGTGCCCTCGAATGGAGAGATTGCCCTCGACGGCGCTCCCATCGAGGGCCAAATCCCACACTTAACCGTTGCAAAGATCGGAACTTTGACGGGACGAGTACAGCTGGAGGTTACTGGCAGGCGCAACCCACTGCCACCTACTGCATCACGTTGGCACATGGCTCCATCCCATCAGACGTGGGCGCATTAAATGCCAAGTCATAAATACAATCCTTGGTCATAAATGCCCAAGATATCCATTTAATGCCGGTATGACCCCTCATTAATGATGAGTGAGAGCAGCCGCCAAAAGACTGGAAAAAGGGGGACAAAAGGCACTTATTATAACAGCTACAGGGCTAAAAGTGACTGGATCCCACCAACCACGTCACATCAGGCTCCTCACTCTCATATAAAAGCTCCATACGGCTCTCCACTCAAGGGTAAGACATTCATTTGCCTTGCAAACCAAGCTGATATCACTACTGTTCATCTTCTTCTTCTTGAACCTACCACTAACTTGAGCGTCGGAGAGCCTACGCCGGGGCAAAACCGGCTAGTCTCACGTGCGTTCCTCCCTCTTTAGCAGGTGGGCCACCAGCAAATACTATTTTGGAGTGCGTAGTATTCGGACACGTGGACCAACCAAATTCGGACCGCATCAGGTGTACTTGTGAAGCTCTTTGTAATCCACACACATCCTTCAAGTGCCATCTTTCTTTTTCACTATCACAATGGGTAAAGAAAAAGGACTATTGCTGCACCTAATCATTCGTATGTTAGGTACATCCTGCACTATCTTTTCTCTTTCATCTTTGGGTACACTAGAATATCTATATACTCATTGAAACAACCTTGACACCCTCTCTAGAAAAATCTTAAGGTATTGTTGTCCATGAGGTGGCAAGCATTTAGGTTCCTCAAATACATCCTAGAAGTGATCAGCCATCAAGGCATCCAACCCTTACTGTATCTCACCCACATGTAACTCAATTGTACATAATGGACTAGCACTCTTTTAGTCCTAAAATTCCCTAGATTACAGACCCCCTACACACATCATTAAAGTGAGAAAGGCTCCTTAAGAAGCTTTTACATTTTCTTTCCATTGCTCAAGGTGAATGATTGAGGTTGCAACCTTCTATGAGCCACTTTTTTACCATTCACATTGAACTTCATCAGGAGTTGATTAAAACTCCCCTTAATATCCCCTAAAGTGACCAACCATTGAACTCTCAAGACTGTACTGAACCCTCCAACAGGCAAGGTTATTCAAGTACTGACCCTGCATCCTCACTCACTTGCCACCATTTCCTCGCCTACCACTTAACCCCTTAAAATGAACAGCTACCTCCTTTCAGGGCACACATGACCCCTTTCAAACTTTTGTTCACACCAGAAGCATAAGCCCTTGGCTCTTTGCTTATCAATCTCCTATGGAGTCAACCTCATAAAAGGCTCCACAAGAGCTAGATTGGCTCTACGAGGCCAATTTTTTCTTGTGACAAGTTAGTGTTGCTACTGACATTTCGAGAGCGTGCAGGTTAGAGCACGGTGAAGGTTTTGTTGTGACTAGAAACAGTTTGAGAGTTGGTACAATGCTGAATTTGCGATGAGTGATAGCAACTGCTCACTCTTGCAGCTTAGCTAAACTGCTGGCTTCCTGAAGAGATTTAGGTTCAAACATTCTAATTGGAACAAAGATCTCACTCTTCAATCTTGCTAAAAAACAACTAATGGCATAAGTTTCATTCAGCTCCAGAAAATTTGTCAAAACGATCTAAATAACCTTCTATTGTACCTAATTAGCACAAGTTCATGAGCTCAGCCATCGGATCTTTATAGATCAGTGCACCAAACCTGTCATTGAGCACCTTTACATACTCTCCCCAGCCAGGCATTTCCCCAGTCAGCCTCAATTTTACAAACATCTTATTACAAGAAATATTTATAATTGTAGAATCCATACGCCATGAATTTAGAACACTAAATATATTAATTTGAGTCAGCGTACCTTACACCAATGATTGATAGCTAGTCAACATGGATGTTTATCTTGGCTAGTCCTTCCTTTCCATCTCTCACAAATATAGACAGCTTTCAATGGGATAAGCGATCATTAGAGTGTAGAGTGGAGAGGGGACCTAGTCAAATATATAATATAACCCTAAAACCCTCTCATCCCATGCTTTCTAGAATAGACCTACATCAACTGTCAGACCACATCTATTAAAATCAAGGCCTCAACAAATAAGGGGTTGAACAAATCAAATCCTATAAGTCAAGTCCAGTTAACTGTATTAATTAGTCCATTTTTATTTTATTAAAACAAAATATTCAATTAATAGAAGTCCAAATTGGAATAAAATACACTTATGCCACTATAACTCGCAACGTTCCAGATGCATCACCGCAAGCTTCACCTTTGCATCCGTCGGAGTCCTGTCCACATTGAAGAAATGCTCGCACTTGTACACCCATCATCTCAAATCTTCATTCATTAAACTGTGGAAGTTCCACACTCGAACAATGAGTTGGAATCTGATACACATACACTCCTACTCCATTCCCCCCCCCCCCCCACCGTTCGATTGTGCTTTATCCACTAGAGCTTGTGGAAGTACCAGGTCCACCATGTGACTGCATTGCACCCAAGGTTGCGGCCAGTGCCATCATCATCACTGGGAACTCCTTTAAACTCCTTTCATTATTTTGGTCACTAATTCTCTAATTCTCAATTGTTTGGTTAGGGTATCCACAACGCAATGGAGCTTAGACTCTTGCATCTGAATTCCATCCGCCATGCGGTTGGGTTGATAAGTCCGTAATTCTACTTGGTTTTTATGTTTATTTTGATGGACTTATCATGCATTTTTCTCCATTTGAACTTCTTTTTGCCTAAAGTTGAGATAAATTATGTTTTGTAGGTGAGATGGCAAAAATACTATAAAGGAGACGAAAAAGTGGAATCAAGAGTTGGGTACCTACGCAAGATATTTCGGGTACCAACCCAATTTCAGAGATTTTTAGAGATTTTGAGAAGAAACGAATCTGTAAATTTGGGTACGTACCCAGAATATTTCGAGTATGTACCCAACTTCAATCAGTGGAGTGTTGGACGAGTCTGTAAATTTGGGTACTTACCCAAAATATTTTGGGTACGTACCCAAAATCTGCGGCAGAAATTTACAGCTTTCCTAGTGCGATTAGGAACTCTATTTTTGGAATGTGTCTCTAGGGTTTTTCTACCCTTTTTAAGTCCAGAAACAAGAGGGCGGCCACTATTCACGTTTTTGGGAGTTAGGCTTTAGAGTTTAGAATTTTTCTTTCATTAATTTTCATCTTTTGGGGATTTTGTGAAGAACGGAAGAAGGGAGAAATCAAGATTGAAGGGAAGAACAACCGAACAAAGGACTTTTACGCCTGAAATTTCCAGCAATTAAGTTCATTCTTCTCTTTTCATGAATTCTCTTCCATATTTCGTTTTTATGTTTAATTTCATTATGAACTAATTTCAATTAAGTGTAAGGATGGTGTAGTTCATCGTTTTTGATATTCTATGAAAATCTCGTGAGTTTGAATTTGTTTTCGTATATTTTCTATGTTGTGTGATTCTTGTTTAATGGTTTAATACGTGGTTAGGGTTTGATCACCCCTAATTATCAAATTTGAGAATCGTGATGAGGTCGAGAGACGATTCGCGATATTAGCTCTAATTAGATGAGATCAATTGGGTTAAAGTTGCATTAGAATGAATTTAACTTTGATTGAGCCTTAAGGCAGTGTTTAAAAATTCATACAAATACTTCTAAAGTTGGGATTAATTGAATGAGAATTGGTTAGTCTTAGGCTTAGAGGAATTGTATGAATTAATTCCGCAATGCTCGAAAGAGATTGTGGATATATTTGTTCCTAGGCTTCACACAACCACGAAACCACTCAACTTAGGGAATGGATTATAATAGCAAATTACGTGAATGAAACCACCTTGCACTTGCTTTTCTCGCTTTGGTTATTTGTTATTATTGTATTTCGCAAGTTGTTTTTACTAAGAAAATTAGGATTTATTTAGAAAATCAAAACCACCACTCAGTTTGATCAATTTAGATAAACAACACGAGTCAATTTCACGGGCCAAATCACAATCCCTGTGGATTCGACACTCGACTCACTTTATATTATTTGTACAACTACGTGCACTTGCGCAAGTGGGTTGGGTCAAAGTCAGTCGATAGACCAATGACTCTGATACCACTTGTGAGAATCTGAATTAACAATGGGAGAAGAAATGAGGACAAGCCATGAGCAACCACACAATCCACTAAAAATCAGAATGCATGTTTAAAGGGATGGTCGTTCCTTTTATAATCACAATTTTAGTTTAATCAACCAACTTTTAAGAGCTAACAACTCAAGTGTGAAAAGAATATATAAATCGTACAAAGAGGATTACATCAATGCGTTGATACTATTTAGTAAAAAGAAGAGAAAACTTGACTTTTCGTCCCTTATATTTACACCTATTTCGATTCTAGTCCTTCGTGTTTACACACTGTCACATTTGGTCTCTCACAGTTATGTTTTTTTTATCCAATGTTATCCTTCCATTAAATTTTTTGTTAAAAACTAACGGATTGGGGGACAAAATGTAACTAATCTATTAGCTTTTAACAAAAAATTTAATGGAATAATGACATTGGATAAAAACACATAACATGATGGACCAAATGTGACAGTGCGTAAATATGAGAGACGAAAATTGAAGTTTTCTCGTAAAAAGAATGAAGAAACGCAATAAAAGATTTACACTTTTCTCTCAAATAATGCGACTTGACTAATCAAGTTGCTATTTAATTTAAATCGCGAGTTGTCTCTCTTAACCCGCTTTTCCTTCTGATTTCAGAGACTGAACTTTAACATTGTGTTTGGTTCTAGGATTTTAGGGGGGAAAAGAAAAGAAAATAGGAAGAAAAAGTATTTTCAATGTTTGGTTACTAGAGAAAAAGAAGGGAAATGGTAAGGAAAGGAAAATAGAAAGAAAATATAGTATAAATTGAGAAAAAATATTTTCCTTCCAATTAGGTGAGGAAAATGAAGAAAAAGTTATGTTACTCTTTGTAGCACTCTTTCATTTTTCAAGCTCTCATCTCATTTGTTGCTCAAACTAATTTATTATTTAAATATATTTCATGTAAATCTTTTTTTTTTGTGTGCAATTAATTGATTATTTGGATTTTTTTGGGATGTGTTTTTACATTTTCCTTTCTCCCTAAAATCCTAGAACCAAACATAGTGTTAATTTACAATAATAACCAAACAAAATGGAAGAAAATTCTCTAAAAAAATTATTTTCCTTATTATTTTCTTTACAACCAAACAAAATAGAGAATTTTAAAATTCTTGTAGTTTCTTTTCCTTTCTTTAACATTTTTCTTTCTCCTAAAATCTTAGGACCAAACAAAGCCTAAGATCTCTGCAATCAGTTGAATTGTTTGGCACATGACAGATGGAACATAAGCAAACAGCAATTCTCCGTTCCTGCGCTAGAGAATTCAGAAACTACTACCATATCCAGCTTCAGAAGTTATCAGCCTTCGAGAAGGAGTTTTTTTTTTTTTCAAAAATATTAATCCAACTAAAAATGATTTCCAAACTATTACTCTTTCAAAACTATTTTCATATTGTCGCGCATATTGCCACATACATTTCCACGTAGGCAAAAACATATTAGTTGGATTTTTTTTTTCTTTTTCCATACTTTATAGGCCCATAACTATTTACTAGTTGTAATTTGTTTTTCCCATACCATTTATACTAATTTATCATGCCTTCATGTATTTTTTCTTCACACCAATTTCTACAAAAAAGTAGCATATTATTTTGAATTTTTTTTTAAATATTTAATCTAGACTTTGTATAGTAGTAAGATGAGAATCAATAAATATTTTTCATTTTTTATTTATATCAAGAATTTAATAAGAGATTATAAAATAAGATTATCATTTATTTTGTAAAATTAATTTTAGAATTCTAATTTAACGTCATGAATTTAGTTGATATTGTTTACTGGGCAATTAAATATTATTTCTTAGTCTATTTGATTTTGAAAAGAGAATTATATATTTTTAAGGATTCAATATGGTACAATAATATTTATGATAATTATTTTAATTTTTTCAATAATGATGCAAAGTGATTTCGTTTTTACTTCAACTTTGTTCATAATCAATAAATTTATTACTCTTTTCTTTTCTTTTTTTATTCTTTGCTATTAGAGAGAGCCAAAAACAACCCCTTTTGTCATATAACTACGCTTTAACTTTCTCTTTTATCCACTATTCAATCTAATCATATATCTGCTCTTTCCTATTTACTTTTAATTATACAATTAAAAGTAAATATCACATAACTGCAGTCCCCAACCCCCTATGGTTGGCTGGAACAGGCGGAACGGAGGCCGTCATTCCGCTGTTCCGGTCTGTAACAGCGATCGCTTGATGCGGCGTTCCGGTGACCGTTCCGGCGATTTAACGGGCATTTTTATGTCAGCAGAACGGAAAAGGCGTGAATCGGAGGCGAAGAAGACGAAAACAGAGAAGGAGCCGAGCAGGAGGCGGTGAAGAAGACAGACTCAATGCAGAGTGGGTTTGGAGGCGGTGAAGAAGAAAAATAAGAACCGTAAATGGGTTAATGTTAATGTTAATTGGACCACTTAACTTAATTTTAATTAAACTATGGGCCCAAGGAAAAATCTTGTACAAATCGACATTTTTTTTTTCACAAATTCAGTTCATATTATGTTGGCCCATTTAATAAAAGTCTGAAGGATAGAAATTATAAAACCATAAATACTTTTAACTTTCTTTTTCTCTTTGTGGCATGATAGTTTTTGTTTTTTTTAAGAATTTGTTTAGATTTTTTTGTACATATTAAATTTTAAAACGTGTGGAACGGTCGCGACAGTTCCGTGACATTGCAATAAAACTGAAACTTTGGCCTCCTTTCCGTTTTCCGCAACTGTTACGGCAAACCATGTGCCCTCCCTCCCCCCCACACTCCCACCCCATCCCAATAAAAAAGAAATGAAAAAAAAGAAACCTAACAGAATGTTTGAAAGACATAATGCCCTTTTCATTAACTTAATTTTTTTCCTTTAATTTAAAACCAAAAAATAAAAATACCCAAAATATCTTTTACTTTGAGGAGGGTGACTATAATTTTCCGAACAAAAAAGGAATTTGTTAATACACAAATCTCTCAACGGGTGTACTTGTTTTTGATTCATCCTCTTCCGGCTATCGCCGGCCAGACTCCGCCGCAGCCACCAGAGTAAACCCCAACTTCACCACTAAATGTGCCCGAACAAGCCCAACACAATCCCCAAATTAATTTCACACTATTCTCACTCCTCATCGTTCAATTTAAATTAACTACCACAACACCACCACGCCGCCCCTACCACCTTAATTGCCTCAATTCCGCCAGTTATTTTCCCCAATTGCGGCTCCAATCAAATTCTCCCACACAACCCCAATTCCGCCAGTTATTTGTATAGTAAAATAATTTCATTACAATAAGTGATTTTTACTTTTTTATTTCTTTATTTTTCGTTACAATTAGATAATATAATGAATCCTTTTGTTACCCATAATTAAATAAATATTTTATATTAAAAAACTTTGAATCAACAATTTTTTTCCTTATAATGGGATTCACCTTGTTATAAGTCTGATTAACTTATAACTTGAAAGAAAAACAAGAATCTCAAAATGGGATTCAAATTTAACTCCATGGAACATATATGGTAAATTATGATTCACTCAATTTACCACTTATTCAATAGTAATTTAGTTTTCTTATTCCAATTGCCTCGTTACAAGTCTATTATGGCATAAAGTTAAAAAAGGTAAATAAAAAATCTCAGACTGGGATTCATAATTTAACTTTGTTACACATACATGGAACACTATGATTCACTTAATTTTCCACCTTATTCAAGATTAATGAATCTTCTTATTTTATTAGATTCCACATATTTAAGTGTAGAAAACCCTCATTATATCTCTTGAACGTGTATTTAATTTTTATGACCTATAAAAGCTACCAATTTTGTGGTGTTTACTGTCACTCGTAGTAAGAAAAAATAATAAAGAGGAGAAAAAGAAAAAAGAAATAATTTAGTCATGTTGAAGCACAAGAATACCTCAACAATTATGATATTGGTACATTTGTTACTAATATGTACGAGCAATGCAGCATCAATTTCCTTTAAATTTTGCTATGGGAAATGTGCATTATCGTGCTTTGTATCAGGTAAGAAAGTGCCATGTCCATTAGAATGTTTAGACAAATGTTACTCTAAAGAGAAGAAGAAACAACCAATCCAACTTTACCATCGCAATCTTGGTTGTATAATTGATACTTGTAAGCAACCTGGCAATAGTACTCTCTCTGTCAATGGTACTCTCTCTCTCTCTCTCTCTAAGATTTCTGTATCGTTTTTGTGTAACATAAATATATATATATATATATATATATACACACACCTGTGGGTACACACACACATATTTACATACATACCATTTAGAATTTTCTGTTACATTTCCGTGTAACATGCGTGTTCTATAAGATATAACCTTACTAACACACACCAAGATTGAGACTATGACATAGAAAAATTTATGACATGGAAAAAATGAAATAAACATGTAAATTCTCTTTCTTAATCTTAACCGTGCACCAACACGTATGTCATATATTAATGAGTGTAGTAAAAGACGTTATAAGAAAGTGTCACGGAAGATAGAAATTGTATAATTGTGTGTGTGTGTATGCATACACCTATGTGATCTGTATTTGTACATTTATTTATCAATGATACATTGAAATAAGTTATTTCCGTTTGCAGATGTAAAAAAAGTGTTCAAATGTGTAAATGATTGTGAGAACAGCAAGTTCGAGATTGGACAATAATAGAAGTTGGTAATGTTTTAAAGATAAGTGTTGCTTGTGTGATTTGCAAAAATATTACACAAGGCTAAAGATATTATCATCCTAGCTATTTCGGTCTTCTGTGAGCATCCAGAATATTTTTGTACTAATTTAAATTCTTTTTGTGATGTACACTCAGGATGCCATTTTCATAATAAGATCATTTCAAATAGTCCTATATTCCAAATGTTTTTTTTTTTTGTTTTTTGGTCAGATATATTCCAAATGTTCTTGATATTGTACATGTACGATGTTCATTTCAAGGCTTTTCAAATTTACAAGTAAAAGTTATGTTTGGTGCTCATACAAAATATTAATTATTTACAGTAAAAAATGAATTAAAAAAGTGTAAAGAATTTTAATCGTCTTTCAAAAAAAAATTTCTTGTCATATTCTAAAGGTCCTATCATTTATAATTTTTTTGCGGAATTTAGAATATGATTGATGTGGATAGGATTTCGTGACACGCAAACCCATCGGAAATCATGGTCAATCAGGGTAACTATGATGAGATCAGGAAACAAGAGTAGCTACAACAAAGGAATGCAACGTGCACTAGTCAAGGATGGTCTCTACTAAGACCCTCCAATTACTAAGTCAGAGATCCGATGTGCAGAAAGTCTAAGTAAGGGGTCGAATATAATAGGTAGTTGAAGGGTTAATAAATGCTTACTATTTGCCATAAATATTGGAGGTATTTATAGTAGGAGATTTTTGAGGTAAAACCCCTAAGCTGACATGTAATTTTACCTATAGGACCATAAGCTTATTTAGGCCATGATGTGTGCGACATAGAGAAGCACATAAACCTAGGGGTTTGACATGGCACCATTATGCACGCAACATTAATGAGGTATGGGGGTTTGGTGGAGTTGGTCTGTTTGATCTAGTGGGGCATTAAACGCCATCATCCACTACAACAAAAATCCCTTTTTTTGATGCAAAAATGTGCCCTAATATACACTTTTTGAGGCATTTATACTTTTTGGGGCAGATAAAATATATGTAGTATAGTTGCATGTCGCAAAAAACTATGAGACACTTGTAAGTTATCCCTAAAACATTTATTTGTTACGACACTTATTTGTGTCCCAATAATATATTTTTAAGGCACATTAATCATATCTATTATTCTGCCAAAATTCTATTATTTTTTATTAAAATAAAGTTCCAATTGTCAAACCTAGGAATTGTACCCAAGAACCTCCACTATTTCCTCATGTGCGTGCGTCCAAATTTAATCCATATTTTGCAATCGCTGGAAGTCGAAACCTCACCTCTTGTTGGCAAACAAGTTTCTTGCCGTTGGACTAAATTTACTTTGTTGTCATGTTTTTTTTTTTTTCTATAGTTAACATATATGTTTGAAATTACCACTTTAATAATTTTTTAAATATCATTACATTATTATTTACCTCTTACTTGCATTAAATTTAAGGTTAAATGATCAAATCATTTATTTTTATTTAGTATAATTTATAACGTATCGTTGCATTCTTTTCTGATTAGAAGAAGTAGTAGTAGTAGTAGTAGTAGTAGTAGTAATAAGGTTTATATAAACGTTTTTCCAATTGTATATATATATGTATATACACAAATATTATATATGTAGCACACAATAATTAAAATAATAATAAGGTTAATATAAATATTTCTCCAACTATATATATCTATATACACAAACACCATATAATATTTTTTTAATTTTTTAAAAATTTTCGACAGAATTTTCTGCCGAAATTTCGCCGAACTTTCAAAAATTAAAATTATTTATTTTTTAATTTTCGACAGAATATTTTGCCGAAATTTTGGAGAAAATTTAAAATTTAATATTTTTTTAAATTTCCGACAAAAAATTCTACCAAAAATTGAAAATCTAATATTTTTTTTTTAATTTTGGCCGAATTTTTGGCCAAACTAATATTATATATATGGCAAACTAATACAATATATATGTCACTTCTAATTGCCTCAATAAACTTAATTATTAGGATTAATTGATAAGTATCCCAAAATAATATTTTTATGATACTTATGAAAAATGTATCCCAAAAAATAATTACATATATGCCACTTTTAAGTGCCTCAATAAAATTAGTTAATAGGATTAATTGATAAGTGTTCCAAAATAATATTTTTATGACACTTATAAAAATGTATCCCATAAATAAATACATATATGGCACTTTTAAGTGCCTTAATAAACTTAGTAATTATGATTAATTGATAAGTGTCCCAAAATAATATTTTTATGACACTTATAAAATATATCCCAAAAAAGTATCCTATAATGTATATTTTGTTGTAGTGATCGATCGATGTCACCTGTTGAGTGGATTTCTGGCGTGTCCGAGTTGAAGGGGTGCCCCAATGTAGAGAGAGTATTCTTAGGTGCAGGTCTACTGCCTAAGCATGGGTCGACCGGACCCTTTGTAAGCCTATTGGTATAGATGTCTCCTCCCCCAATCGTATGGATCTTCAAACACAAAACCCCGATTGGGACCCATGTTCAAAAGAGTGGGGCCTCAAGGTGACACGTGGTTGTTCGATATTTGCCACAACATTAGCCCCCCACACTCCAATTGGCCATGTAACCCAATTGAAGAGGTTGATCAGTAAAGTGTGGCGGACACGCATCCTGAGGTAAAATTTTTACCAATAGGAACATAAAGAGGTGCAGCGATATTTATGGCATCGCTTGGGCTTCCCGAGGAGCGGTGATTTACCAACTATAAGTAGGGGTGGAAGGATGAGATGTTGACCTCACATTTTGCTGAGATCCTTGCCATTCCGCTCAATTGTCTGCACTACAACTCGAGTCTCCCAAAGCCATATTTAGCTCAACCCGTCTCTCTTTAGGTAACCCTCTTTGCCCTTTAGTTGTTTATTTTGGCTTTATTATCATGTCTGGCCGTAGTGTCCATAGAAAAGTAGGTTTATCCACTTCCTTAAAGAGTAGCTCCGAGAGGAATAGTTCATAGAGCAACTTGACTTTCCCTAGGGAAGAGCTCGATCTATGGCCCTCATCATCGAGCAAAAATGTCGATCGGATTGATGAACCTTCAATTGAGGAGGTAGGAGGGTTTAAGGAGGACTTGGTGGAGGCTCCCCGTGCCTATCGCATGGAGCTGGAGCATGATAAGATCCCCTCGACCATCACCTAGAACGAGGTTTTCAACGCGGTGGCCAAGTACTATATTTTTATCAAATCTGAGGCTTATGTCCCCGCCGCTAGCTATTGAATGGCCAATCCCCCTCAAAATACTATCGCCATTCACCTATAGTCGCTCATGAATGGTTTTAGGTTCCCGATCTGTGAGGAGACGACTATGATCTACAATTTTCTCAACCAAACCCCAGCCCAACTCGCTCCGAACTCCTGCTGTTTAATTTATTGTTTGATCATAATGATGCAAGCTTTCGGCCAACCTGCTTCTCGAGAGCACTTCGGGGCCCTCTTTAAGGTATAGAACTCGGCTCGCTCTAGTCTAGGAGATTTTCAATATCATGGCTTGATTTGGGTTTTAGGATATCCAAACCTACCAGTCATCCTATGGGGAGAAATTGAAGTTAATATACTTCTATATCCGACATGATTCCAGTTTCCCCATTCGAAGCGACTAGAATGGCAAGGTCGAGAAATTTGACTTTGAGGATATGAGCAACCCGACCTGGGGCCCCCTTATTCCTGCATAACCAATCCAAATAGGGGCTTATGTGGTGCGGTCACCTCTTTCAAAAGCACTTTCTTTTCTTAGCAAGTATCTTCCTGGTAGAGGCTCCTAAAGGAGCTAGCTTAGGTACCAAGTCAAAGTGATTGCATTCCTCATTTTTAGCTTATTTATATGTTTCATGAATTTAGACCTAATAATTTTCTTCCTTTTTCATGCAGATGGTCGGGTACTCATGGATGCTCACCAAGCCACGATCGCTCAATTGGTGGCTGCCAAAAAGAAGAAAAAAGAGCAAGCAGCCGCCAAGGCTACTCGACAAGGTGGATTATCTTCCCAATTGAGAAAATCGGTCCAAGCTAAAGTTTGGGTCAGTGGGTCCTAATAGGATCAAACTCGCCCTCCGACTAACCAACAAACAATAACAACCCAACGCCAACGGTCTGATCGTTAAACTTCTCAGCGGACCCCTCCCTAATCTCAATCCCAAATCCAAGTTGCCCTGGTAAACACCAAGCCGGAGGTTTGGTCGAGGTCGTTATCCAAGAGGGAGGTTGCCAAAACACCTCGAAAAAGAGAAAGAGGGGGTCCGACCACACCAACAAAGGCTAGAAATCTGTAAACCTGAATGACGAGTTAGAGTCCTTCGATTCCGACGAGGATGTGAAAATCCTCAACTTTGAGTAGCCTTCCAAATAGACCCTAACGAGGTGAGAGGATTCTCGAATCAGCACATTTCGAGGCCGTGATCAGGCTTATCTCTTGCACCTGTTCAAGGGGCGCCAGTTCGGGAAGGATCACGAGTTTCCCCTCACTCAAAGTTTGGAAAATCTCTACTAATGGTTTGAGTGGGATTTAATTGGGGTAAATATCTTTTGATGTTTTCTTCTTACTTTAGATTTTGTTCGAAAATGGCTAATTAGTTGATCCCCTTTGGATTTACTTATCAGTTGAGATAACGGAAAAAATATAATTAACATAACTAAACAATCTGCATTTAAGTAAATCTTGAAGATTTACACGTGTCATTAATCTAGAGTATGGGGCATGAGATGGGGTATCGTTTTGGGGTAGGGGATCCCGTCCGCATCTTGAAGCTTTATTATTTCCCCCAACTCAAAAATTATTGTTAAATCTTCTAAAATATTATTCATGTGACGCCCCGAAACTTCTAGCTAATTATGAAAATATCCGATTTATAATTTTTGTACAAACATGCCACTTTTCTAAAACAATAGTAAAACCAACCCATACTTTTATTCAAAACCCAAAAGTACACGTAAGTTGATTATTACATGATCGTGACCACAAAATAACCTCGATCCTATAACATGCATAACTAGCTAAATGCTTCGAACCGCCTTCCTATGTCTTCTTCACTAGCAACTCCATTTGCCTCAAAATCGGCTAAAATATTACATAAAACACGTCAACAACATGTTGAGTAGAAACTTTGCATATAATATAAGGTGCTCGTGTGAGATTCGTGCACATTGTCATAGAAATTTGCAAACATAAAATCACATAATTTCACATTGGATTTCTTCCACCTCAACGGGCGACTACCTTATCACTTCGTGCCGACATTTTCCAACCAAACACTCCCATTCCCAACCAATCACTCCGGTGGTCATATCCTAGGCATATGCCGATTTTCCTACGACCCACTTTAATACATAGACACTCCGTCTATGCAAGGAGGGATTAGGCAACGATGGAGGGTCGAGAACTAATTTAAGACCGGCAAGCCCAACGCCGTCAGGCCGAAATCGACCACATCCACCCCTATTCATATTGGGGCCCGTCATGCACATATAAACTCCATGTATAACACATAGTTTTACAGAATTTCAGTATGCTTTCACACTGGTTTCACATAAATGAACATATTTTTCAACCTTTACGAACTGACAATTCGCAGTCTGCAAATATTTACGTCGAGGAGAAAATTTCAGTTTGTAAGCAAGGAATTTTTAGCCTAAAACCTGCTGGGATTTCCCAAATGTGTTTCTAATGTTGTAAAATAAAGTTTTGGTTAGTAACATTCCGAGTTTTCAGTTTACGAGACTTGGAATTTTCAGACTGCGACGCACAACGCTTAAGTGCGCGACTACTGAAATTTCCAGCCCCCGAAGCCGAACTTTACAGCTTTGAAAAAACTGTTTTTCCAGCTTATTATACACTGGAATTACAACATATAAAATAGGTTTTGAGTTTGGAAAAATCGAATTTTTTAGTTGTGCAAAAATAAGAATTTTCAGCCTTGTAACAAATTTTTCAACACTGTGAATAGTATTTCCAGCAAGTTTTGAACTAAAAATTCACCTTGACAAACATAAAATTTCAGCTTCTAACACATGATTGAAGTATTAACAAAGTATCAAACATCATAGTACATAACTTAAGTATCATTTGAATATATTGCAAGCAAAATTTCAGCATAGTTTCAAGAAATTCAAAGGTAAGATGCACATAAAATCACTATAAACATATGACCAAATTCTCTTGTATTCCTTAAGGCCCAAGATGGAAACCAACTTGTGGTTACCTCTTAAAGTCTAATGGGGAAGATATGGAGCTAATACTTTCATAAAACCTAATCCTAACTTATGCCATAGGCAAGATTTCTACCGTCTAGTAGTAGGGGTTTTTCTTGTAGTTTAAGGGTTATATGAAAGTACAAGTATGAAAGTGGCTAAAATTTGTGATGAAATTGACAAGAGATGAAGGTAATGGGGTATGGGGGAGTGGACGGTTTTCTTAGGGGGTGTGTGTGGTGATTTTTGTGTTTTCTTTGCCTAATACTTCTCATAATTAGTAGTGTAAGAAATAGCATTAAAATATTATTGTGTCTTAATCTTCATCATTTCTTACTTTCCAACTAAGTGTCCAACTAACAAGCCTAATTGGGTTAAGTGGTAGTCTAGACTAATATGTGTCATACATCTATAAATACATCTAGAAGGGATTACACAAGTGTCTATACACTTGTATATTGTCATCACTACTTGAAGGATGAAAACTTGAGGGTGATTTTCTACCAAGTATAAAATATTTTTATGTTTCTTATACCTTAAAAACGTCCGCCCTTAGTGAAAATTTGAAATTTTATAAGTTGTTTTCTTATTTTACATATTTATGAAAGAAAATATTATTTAGGGGTAGAAAATGCAATTTTAGGCTTGCTTTAAGGTTTTTTTTCAAAAATCTTCTAAATCTTATTACACAAAATCAAACATATATATCTATATGTGTATACATATATTTTCATGAATTATATAGTTTATATGATGCTTAACTAGGACAAAAAATAATCCTAATTTGTACATTTTGCGAAAAATGAATATGAAACACAAGGTATTAACATTATGAAAACGTATACCTATAAATATAAAATAAACACATATAAATATATCTATACATAATGGGAGTGAGAATACGGGTCCTTACAAGTCACCTCCACTTTCAGGTAACTAAAATTAATATGACGGAGAAAGTAGAAAAATATAATGTAAAATACGGACAAAATATTGCACAAAAGATAATAATATTAAAACAAAAATTTTGCCGGATCACTGTCAAAATAAGAAGTTGAATAATAATTTTGAAATTGTCATCACCAAAGCCAAAAGAAAAACTATGAAGAATGTCATTCTTAAATACATGAAAGTGAATAATAAACTATTAAAGTTTTTTTTTTCAATAAATCAAATTAATTAATATTTAAAAATTATAAGGGTATATTGGTTGATAAAAATTAGAAAATGAGTAGGAATATCAATAACAATTTTAAAATATCAATAACAATTCTCATATGTGTGTGTATAAAGTGGCATAATGAGTTGAAGAGAAAGTAGAAAAATAGGAACTTATATCAAATTAAATATCTTTTTCTCAAAAATGTTGACAAGTCAAAATTAATTATTATATTATAACACTATAAAAGAATGTATAGATAATCCTCCAACATCTCACACTCGCAACCTAAAGTAAAATGGAATCCCAACACGAGCACCACCGCCACGAAGACCATCCGTTCCACGCGCCGTCGTCGGTCTGCGCCAAGTGCGGCGGCCCGACCAATGTCCCGATGCCGCCGCCGCCGTCCGACAACCCTACCTACATCCCCATCCGCTTACCCGCCGTGAACCTCCCCACATCCCCCGCCAACACCAAGGAGGTCATCATGCGCACCCCCGTGCCCCAATCGGAGAAAGTCGAGCCCATCACTCTCCCCCACCAATTCACCACCCCTTCCAAGAAAATCCACTCGCCAGACGACATAGCACGCTTCCACTCCCTCCCTTCTTTCCGCAACTTTCTGGGCTTCGTCGTTGCCCTCTCCGAGTCCATCAGATCGCGCAAGCTCTCGCATCCATGCCACATGTCCGCCGCTGTGGAAACCCTAGTCGGTATTCTCCAGAAGCTGGTGGAGTACGTGGATGAAATTCCTCCGGCGCCTCAGGCCGCGCGGTATGGCAACGTTGCGTATCGGACTTGGCACGAGCGGATGAGCGATGAGGCTGAGTCGTTTATGTTGAGGCTCCTGCCGCCTGATCTTCGCGATGCTACTGTAGAACTTGTGCCCTATTTCACTGATAGCTTTGGGAACGCCAGCCGCATCGACTATGGTACATATATCGACTTTAGATCTCAATTTGTTTGGCTTGTGTGATTGAAGAAGTCCTTTTTTTGCACATTCATGTTTGGCTTAGGTATAAGTATTATTCATCACGAGTGCATTGTTCTTGTTGTCATTAATTTAGAGCTCTTAGAAGATGTACTTTATGTATAGTATGACATTTTGGCACCAGCAAATGAGAGGCTTCTATGGTATATTAGCTTTCTGAATTTCTGTTGGTGATAGAAAAATGCTGTGCGGATAATATTAGCACTAGGAAATGAGACGAGTTTCTTATGTTAACTATAATTTCCTACGAGTTTTGACAAAAGTCCAGGGTTTCGTCCTATGTGAAAAAAAAAATTCTTCATTGTGTTAAATAATTGTTTTCATAATAAATTGAACACGATATTTTTTTTCTAGTTACTGTCGTGTATAGGTCTTTCCATTACAAGAAGTATCCATTATCCCAGTAGGATGTCCCATTTCCCCTCCTTATAATTTAGGAGTTTTGCTTTAATTGATAAAATTATTGTCAAATGATCTACCACACTTTGGGGATGAGACTAAAATTATAACACTGAGGAATCTTTACTCTTTAAATAATTTTTGGAACAAGAAATTTCATACGTATCATGCATTAATGGCCTTGAACGGAAAAGAATAGAGAACCTAACTATGGGCAATGCATTATTCATTTCAAAATAACCAGCAATATGGGAGTCTGGAAGTTGTAGTACGGCGATGAATCATCAAGTACTTTCTCTATCTTGATGATGAACACGCTTGAACAGAAAATCTTGTATCCCTAAGTTTGGTTTGATCTGATTTTAGCTCAAAAAGATAGCAGGAAGGCAGAAAGTCGAAAAAGTTATAGATTCTTTACGGATGTTTATTGGTCACACTTGAGTGAATCATATGGTTCAGTGTTGAAATGAATTTTAAGTGAGTTGTAGAGTTCTACCGACTCTGCAATCTGACATCACTACACTAACAGATGGTGTTACAGTAGCAAACTAATAAAAAATTGACTCCACTTTGAATATCTATTTCAGTCATTTTCAATGTTATTACCATCTTATCATGATCTTCTGATTTGATTCCTCTTATCAAATAGGCACTGGCCATGAGACAAATTTTGCAGCGTGGTTGTATTGTCTGGCAAAATTGGGTATTTTGGGAGAAGAGGATTATCCGGCTTTGGTTTCCAGTGTGTTTGTCAAGTACTTGGACTTGATGAGAAAATTACAACTCACTTATTGCTTAGAGCCTGCGGGATCCCATGGTGTATGGGGACTCGATGACTATCATTTCTTGCCATATGTATTCGGGTCATCGCAATTGATTGACCACAAGTACATGAAGCCCAAGTCAATTCATAATGAAGATATTTTGGAGAATTTCTCAAACGAATATTTATATCTGTCTTGTATTGTTTTCATTAAGAAGGTGAAGAAGGGTTTGTTTGCTGAGCATTCGCCTATGTTGGACGACATTAGCGGTGTTCCTAATTGGAATAAGGTAAACAGTGGGCTGCTGAAGATGTATAAAATAGAAGTTTTGGAGAAGGTTCCTATAATGCAGCATTTTCTCTTTGGCTCCATTATCAAATGGTATGTGGCTTTTCTTCGACTTTCTTATAGTTTGATGAGTTTACAGATCGATTTGTAGATCTGTTGATTGGGTTTACTTGTTCTGACTGCCCTTACTCTTCTTCTTCTCGTTCTTCTTTTCATCTTCTCTTATTTTTGAGAATTAGTCATGCGAAGAGTGGATATTTGTGAGCCTTGTTGAAAACAAATGGGAATAGGATGCAACTATCTTTTTATTGGATAAAGTAAGTGTAGTGTCAATTTGAATGCTAGGTTTTTGGTCCGACTGTCACAATCTCATTTTCCTACACTAGAGTTTGATGAATGAAACAATTTTCTTGTATCATTTCTTCTGTTATATGTCCCCGACAGGTCCTGAAAAACTATCATATACAAAATAAGCTCTATCGGCAACAGTGTGATTTTGTTGTAGAATGTTTTGTCTTCTCTGTATTGCTTCCTAGCTAAGCCTTCCCACTACATAATTTAGAGAATGAGTTTGTGCATGTGGAATGACCTGGAACAAGATGAAGAATTACTATGCTAGCTTTTATGATAAAGCAGTTCCTTTCAACTATCTTGAATCTTTACTGTCTTTTGTAATGCCTTCGATGGCTTTCACAAATTTAATGAGGAAAGTTTTACAGATTCTGAAGAGACTATCAATTAGTTTCTTGGTCCCAATTACCTTGTTTACAACACTGTCTGTTGTAGGCTTACTTTTCTAGAAATGTTAGGGTATGCTTAGAGATAAGCTTACATTTAGTCTTAGCCATCAATTCATGGCTTTTCTTAATTCAATCTTCAATTAATTAACTCGAACTCAAAAGATAAATATCCATATCTTTGCCATATGAATTGGTAAAATCACTGTTAAATTCATCAAAGAGATTAAGGTCTGCGATTTGCTGGTCAAATAATGTCTTTCTTCCCTTTTCTCTTCATTCCAGGCATTCCTCCTTGCAACGCCTATTACTCTTTATTTTTGGTGCTCCCAATAGATCTTTTATATCTCCTCTACTCTAGCGTGTTTGTTTCTTTCTTTCTTCACTTTTTACCTGCTTTTGTTTCTTTCTTTCTTCACTTTTTACCTGCCTTCTCTGCCTGTCTTCTTCTGTTTCATGTTTCATTTCCATTCTGCTTTCCATTCATTTATCCTCCCGTAGGCAACTTTCTGTGAGTTGGCAGAGCTGATGAGTTAAAATGATTATTATAACAGTAGAATTACTAAGTTTTCTCCAGGTTAGCTATGCTATATATGAAATGCATTTGGCTTGTACAGGGTCTAGACTTTTGGAGAGAAGTTTCTGAACTTCCAAACTTGCACACTGAGAGGCTGGGTCGCCAAGATTCATCCTCTTTAACAGTAGTTGTATTTCAATGTGTCGAGGGAAACAGTTTTAGTATCTTGGAAAATCTGTTATTCATCTTCTCCCTATTGCAACTTGCCTCCCCTAGTTGATTCTTATCTCTCTCTCTCCTCCCTTTCCATCTCACTTTGTTGTTTCAGTCTGGCTGCAATCACTAGCTATTATTAAAAAAAGTAGGTCATTTATCCCACTTTCCCCTGGTATGTTAATAACTTCTAAATCTGATTAGAACTCATTCTGCCTCCCAAAGATTTAATTATGCTCAAGACATATGTATCATGTAATGATGAAATTCCAGAATTGTATGCAATTCTATTTGTCTGAATGAGCTATGTTTATGTTCTTAATCTCGAGTTTGAGAAGAATTGGAACTCTGGTTCAGTTGCCCCTTACGAAATCTTCTGTCATGGCAGTTGCTACCCTCAACGGGCATGCTGATGTCATCATTGGATGAATACTATTTGATCCTTTTCCCTGCTTCAATAAGTTTTAGATAAGGTATCTTTAGGTCCTATGTAAGCTAAGTGTGCTATTTTGATTTTAAAGGATTAGAAGTTCAATAATTGAATTATGGCACAGGAAAGGTATCTGTTATTGAGAGTATCT
Source organism: Petrea volubilis (assembly GCA_026212405.1). Lineage (NCBI taxonomy): Eukaryota > Viridiplantae > Streptophyta > Magnoliopsida > Lamiales > Verbenaceae > Petrea > Petrea volubilis. The sequence continues at coordinate 20,421,727 of CM047879.1, read as the reverse complement.
AGTTGTGCACTTTTCTTACAACTATTTAATTTAATCTAGGATTCCATTCATCGGGAATTTAAGGAGTTTGGGGAATACAATGTTGTGGCTTAATCTGCTGGGAAAAGAATATACAGCTTGTCACTTATTATTCCATTTCTAAATTTGTTACTTCATCGGAGGCATCTCCACATTTATGACTTTTTTCTTTGAATGTTTGCTTTGTTTTCTGGGTATCACTTCATCTAATATGAATGAAAAAGTTCCGTTCATCAGATCTTGATCACCTCAATAGTAACACTTGGGTGAGATGATCTCTTTTTTGATCCTTCAGGCTATTAATGTTGCTACTTTGTTCATGTTTTGATCCCTATTTTCCTTCTGCAGGGAGTAATGAGGTGTGGGAGGCAGTTTATTCCTGAACTATGTTCTGCAGGGGCTGTATCTGATGCATACAAAATCTAGATGTTCTTACTTCCTTGTTTTTCATTCTTGCGAAAATTAACACAACACAAAACGAGCAGTTAGTGAATGCTCTGGAACTCATGATGCTTATGTAGGTAATATATTGTATCCATGATTCAGTATGTAGATTGAGATGATTAGAAGCTTATTCTCAAAAGCTCAGAAACTATAGGTACTTTATCTCCCCGCGCCCTCATCCTGGCTATTATTATCTGTACTGGTCCTACTTACGCACGATGGATCACATGTGAAGTGTATTTTTGTAGAGAGCTGTATTTGTTGTATGAATACATGTGTTATCCTTATGGTGGAGGATCTTTTTATCATAGCGGTTCTTGTTCGGTTGATTTTGACAAATCGTACAGGCATCTTTGGGTGGTCTTAAAGTTAAGCTATAGGGGAGAACATGGCCCTTGCACCAAATTTTCTACCTGATATCATGCATGGTTGTTATCAGGAGGTCTAGGGATTTCATCCTTGTACTATCATTATGAAATTCATTTTAGGTTTATTATACATTGATTGATGGTTATGATTGTCATATAGCATGGTTGTAATTGTTTGGAGCTTTAGTTCTGGACTCCTTTTGATTTTGATAACAAGAAGTTGAAGACATTGAAAAGGTTAGGAAAAGTTGAATGAAATTGAAAAGGATCAAAAAATGAGTACAAAAGTATGAAATGGGGAAAAAGTTCTGATCTTTATAGAAATTTATGGACCCAAAAACTGGTGGCTTAGCTTCTTACCAACTTCCAACTGTGCTATGAACCATTGGATAAGAGCTTCTCAATGTAATAAAATTAAAATGTTGATATCATTAAATATGATCTATAGTTTATAATTGGGAACAAAGAGATGCTATAGAGTAAATATGTACATCATTATATAAAACATTGACATCATTGTTTACGATATAATATTTTATAATTGGATTGAGTATATAATTCAACAATATGAAAATGTCATGGACCGTATTTTGAATTCCTCAATTTTATTTTTGGAAAAATAGTTGACCGAACTAGTAACTTCAAGTTTATCCAAAATTTGGTTTAGGAAAAATCAACCCTCATTGTTTGCAAATGTTGTAAGTCGGAAAATTTTTGTATGAGCTCGACATATAGATAAAAGGGTTGAGATTGTGATATAGTTTGTGTGTTGATTTCTTTTTTTTTTTTTACTGAATTAATGATACGATGCAATTTAAAACTTCCTCAAAACCACACTGTCTGGTTAATCGGGCAAACATTTAATAACAAGAGAGTTTAAAGTGGGAACGAAAAACACTTGCAAGATCAATGTAACACATTTACAAGAGATTTGTGAGGATTGAAACCTTATTACATGCATCAAGAATGGAAATTGTAAAATTCATACAAAAAGACTAAACAGAAACCTCTTATCAACTTCATTAACTATTTAATATAAGCAATAGGGAAAAAAATGTTTGTCTCATTACAATTCCCAAAGGGTCAAGAAAACAAGAGGGAAGAAAGGAATTAAGGGGCCTCATATTCATTTCCAGTTGTTTGCAACAATGTCGGCAAGATCAACCACCCTCTGTGAGTAGCCCCACTCATTGTCATACCAAGCAATGACCTTAACCATGTCATCTCCCATCACCATAGTCAAGGAAGAGTCCACGGTCGACGAAACGTCGCTGCAGCGGAAGTCCACCGAGACGAGGGGCTCGTCACACACAGACAAGATGCCGTTGAGCTCCTTATCAGCAGACTCTCTGAAAGCAGCATTCACTTCCTCGGCAAAGGTCTTCTTCTCCACCTGAACCACGAGGTCCACCACCGAGACATTGGGCGTGGGTACACGCAGAGCAATACCGTTGAGTTTGCCTTTGAGCTGGGGAAGGACGAGGGCCACGGCCTTGGCTGCACCAGTTGATGTTGGCACGATGTTGAGGGCTGCAGCTCTTGCACGTCTCAGGTCACGGTGGCTTGCATCGAGAAGCCTCTGGTCTCCGGTGTAGGAGTGTGTGGTGGTCATGGTTCCCTTGATGATGCCTACAATTATGAATGCAATAGTTAATCCAAGTTTCTGTCATCAATTTAGAGCTAGCCGGTCATATACATACATATATAGGGATGTTCACCAATAAACCCCTAAGGTTTGTTCCAATTACAAAAACACCCCCTCCATCTATTGAAACTACAATTTTTACCCTTAACTTTTGCTTCTATTTTACAAATAGCACCAGCAATGAGTTGGTTCGGTCACAAAAAACCCTTCTATTTGGTAGCGTCAGGGGGGTTTTCTATGTAATTGAGGCAAACCTTAGGGGATTTTTGGTAATTGATTAGCACTTAGACAATCACTTGCAAGTTTTCATATCTGTGCAATTACACTTGTCATGTGATTAGCTGCCTCGGGTTATACTAGACTAGTGATAATGGACTCACCAAACTTTTGGTCGAGGACCTTGACAAAAGGTGCGAGGCAGTTGGTGGTGCAAGAAGCGTTGCTGATGATGGGCTCGTCCGGGTTGTAATCATCTGCGTTGACACCAATGACATACGTGGGAATGTCACCCTTGCCGGGGGCAGTGATGAGCACCTTTTTGGCCCCGGCTTGGATGTGCTTCCCTGCACCTTCTCTGTCAACAAACACTCCGGTTCCCTCAATGACCAGATCAATCCCCAAGTCCCTGCACCATACAGCCATAATTAGTCCACACACTCACCTAAAAATGCACACACATTGCTCATTTTTTTTTTTTTTTTTTTTTTTTTTTTTGGTTTCCCGTAGGGTGTCCTGGGCCTTTGGCCCAGACTAATCCCCACCGCAGCACTGTCGGGCCCAATTGGGGGCGCTGCTCCCACCAAGGTATTGCTGCGTTCCCTGGGTCTCGAACCCGAGACCTCAGGTTAAGCCAGGAGAGTCCCCTTCCAACTCACCTGCACCTTGTTGGTCACACATTGCTCATTTTGCCGTCACATAAAAGTGCATTTCTTTTTACAACAGTAATTAAGTCATGAATGGATTATGTGCATACCCCCATGGGAGGTTGACGGGGTTGCGGTTGGAGACAACTTTGAGGACTTTGCCGTCGACGGAGATGGCGTCAGTGCCAACGGGCTTGACATCAGCGTCAAAGATGCCGAGGGTAGAGTCGTATTTGAGGAGGTGGGAGGCTTGCTTGACACCGCCAGTGTCGTTAATGGCAATGACATCGAGAGGAGAGTCCTTCCTTCCGTGCCAGCACCTCAAGAAATTTCTTCCAATCCTACCAAATCCGTTGATTGCAACCTTCAGCTTGGCCTCCACCACTCCTCTCTTGTTGCCTCCACCAACCTATTATTTCACACACACATAGTCACCGCACAATTACACAATTGGAATAATTAAAATATTGACATCAACGGGTATGATCTAACAGTCCACTCACTCAAGTAGCTTGACAGAGCCTAATATATAAACAAAGCATAAACAAACATTATTGAAAATCTCTGACATCTTCTTGGCTACTACCCAAGTGGGCTATAACTATAAGCACTTAGATTATACATACAAACATGATATCTAACAGTTTTACTACATTTATCCGCAGATGGTTACTAAGCATGAAAGCACTCACAACAGAGGTCTGGAAGGCGATAACAGAGACGAAATCATCGTTGGCCCTCTTGGCGAATGGGAGAGCAGATGATGAGCTGCGAAGCCCGGCAAACTCAGAGAATCCCTTGCCCACCTGCACTTAGTCATACCGTATCAAGCTATATATACATATACGTATGTGCAAGAAGTGAATGTATATGTATAGATACACGGGGTGCGTGTGTGTGTGTGTGTTGGCGGGGGTGGGGGGGACCTGCAGAGATGAAAGAGCAGCTGTAGCCATGTTGCTAAGTGTGGTGCAACAATGCAGCAGCAAAAATCTTTGGCAAAGTAGTTAAGTAGTAGCAGCCAGAGTGGTGGTTCTGGCCTTTTGATTATTCGGCTTCACAAATTAGAAATGGGGATATGGGATATTGGTAAGTTTATGGCCTATAGTATTTGAGGTATGATTGTGGAGGGGAGAAAGAGAGTGGATCAGATTTTAGATCATGGATTAGCCTCTCACTCATTGTATGGCTGTGGTTCTTCATCTCTCCCTGTATGTTTGTGTGTGTAGTATGCGTGTGCGTGTGTGTGTGTGTGGGTGGTTCTTACTTGAATTTTATTTTATTGTCTTTTCATTATTGTTATTATTTTTATCATTTTGTTTTATTTGAATTAATTGTACCTGAACTCCAACTAAATGTGTTATATTACAATCCGGATGGCAATGGGATAAGTTGGCCAAAATGGGAACCCGCCCCATTAAGATTTTACTTGGACTCAATATCCGTCCCAAACCTGACGGGTTAGACTTGATAAACCCGATTTATATTTCAAAAGTATTTTAATCATTACTTTGTTAAAAATTAAAAAAAAAATAGTACTATCAAATAAGCCATATAATTTCATAATCTATATGAACATATTTGAGTTTTTGCCGTGTGACAATTTGAATCACGTATTTTTTATGTATATTAAAAGCATAATTTATTTCATTAATAAAATATGATTATTTTGATATAACTAAAAGCACAAATGTATTTAAATTATTAATGAGGCAGGTTCGCAATGAATCCCAATTTTAAGATCAAAATTTGAGACCCACCTCGGACATGTTTACAACCCTAAAAACCCACCTCGTTCGGGTAGGGTACAGCTTGAATCATTGGCATCCTCTAGTAAAACTCAACATCTAGACTTTTGCTATTTTTTTTTTATTATATATACACCCCTTGTTGTTAGGGCTTTGTCAATTTTTTAAGGGAATATTGTAAAAATCGACGACGTCTCAATTACGTCCTTATTAAACTGTTGAAAATAAAATAAAATAAAATTGTGAAAATTGGGGACGTCTCAATTATGCTCTTACTAAACTGTTGAAAATAAAATGAAAAAAAAAATTCCAAAACAAAGTAAATAAACAGAAAAGTAAAACACACATCAATGCATCCGCATACAAATTTAAGTACTAAAATTTAATTGAATTCTCAAATGGAATACAAGGATAGCTCATCATGATTCAAGGAAAAACGTAAAAAAAAAAGAGCAAAATGGTCGGTGGAACTGGAGCCAAAACCGCCACGCGGCGGAATAGTGACTTCGCTGCCTGTGACCTTTTCTTTTTTTTTTTTTTTTTTTTTTCCCCTTCTCAATTTGTTATTATGAATTTGTTCATCACATTATGGGTATACTAGCTATCATTCAATTTGAGAATCTAAATAAGTTTAAAGGGTAACTTCTTATGTACTTGTATGGGTGTCCATTTCTTTCTAGGTTCCAGAAATGGGGAAAGGTGTGGGGGTAAAGCATAATCTTTAATTACACAAGCACCCCATTAAATTTAAATATTACAATGGACATTCATTAGAAGAAAAAAGTGACACGTGACGAAAAGGGTAAAAATTATATCCCATAAAAAATTAAGAGTTGATTGAACCCTAAGTACATGTTTACTTTTATAGGAAATTCAGATTTAAGTCAATTATCCCACGTTTTTCAATGTTTACTTCGTCTGGTGGTAGAACCGCATTTAGGCCTCCTACGCGCTTCCACGCATGACAATGCCAGTTAATTGTAACTCCCCAAACTGGGGAGGTTAATTTAACTCTTCTTTTGTTCACTTATGTGAAATGACAATATGGACCACAAAATGGCATTAATTACGGATATTGCTATTCAGCATCCCTAATTTTTGGGGCCAAGAATTGAGAAAAATTCCATTACTCTGGTGCAGGTGAGAATTGAGAAAACTCCTCCATTTTCTCCTTTACCTTCTTTTTTCTTTTCTTGTTCTATCAATTTTTTTTCCTCACATCTTCACGGCCAAACTCAAACAAGCACTACGCAGCACTGTGACGGTCCCAAATCGTAGGACTTCACCATGGCCAGCAACTCCGGCATCACCGTGCGCTGATGCAGAGCGAGTCTTCGACCGGTATCATCATGAGACTAGTACGATAGGAAATTTGGCCCAAAAGAGACAATAGAACATATACAAAATTTAACACATATATTAGTAATTTGTTGAACAAAAAAAATTTGTATATCCCACTAGAAATCCCATCATTTCTTTTTTCAAAGTGTTATTCTGTGTAAGAATAATTTGAGCTCCCAAGAGTAGAATGAGGGTGTTTTGTTTCTTTCTTTCATATGAGTTTATTTTTCTTCTTGTTGTCGGAGATGAGTGTATCATCCAACAGTGGGAAACCTTCGTCGGTGAGCAAATGTATATCACTGCGTGAGATGTTCATGGTGGGTTTCCAAATTTCAATGGACATTTTAGTAATGTGCCATCTTTTCAGTGAGGACTAGATTTTTCGAAGTAAAAAAGTTGTGTTATTTGGGTTGGGTTATGCTAAATTGATAACAAAAGTAAACATGATTTTAGGGGTAAATAAATCAACCTAAACTAGAAAAATAACCATTTTGGGCTAAACTAATGAAAAGCCCACCAAGAAAAGTAAACGAGGCCATAAGGCAGAGATGTGTATTTTTAACGAAAAATTTAACAACACTTTAAGTGTTAGGTTTTAATATAAAGATGGTACAAGTTGTAAAATATCATATTTAGGTGGGATCCAGGGTATAATTAACCATGATTATTGAAATATTGTCAATATAACTCAATAAAATAGCATATTAAAAGTAAGTACAATATAAAGAAAATCATTATCTACCATGCATTTCGTAACTACATACAATTAAACAAATATCTCATTTCGCTTTTAATGTTACACATACTTCGCTTATTACTTACTTCGATCTTATAACCACCCAATTTTGTTGGTTATTCATGTATAGTTAAATGATATTATAATTTCATTTGGGCTTTTTTCATGCGTAGTTAAATGATACTATAATTCTATTTAATAATGTTTTTCAAATTATTCTTATATGTATGAGTGATATTATTCAAATCTTTTAATAAATTAATTTAGTTTTAATTTAAATCTCAATAATCAAAAGAGCAGTTATAATTTTATGGTTAAGTTTTTCAAAAAAAAAAAAACGATTAAGAGCAAACTTATGTCGTTAAGCATAGTTACTCTGATGGTCGGTTGAACACATCCTAATATGTGACGGGTGTCTGAATTATTCGATCTTTTGTTATGGGCTCATCTTAATGAACTTAAAAAGAGTGTATATTGAGCTGTGTTTTTTGTAGAATAATTTTTTTTTTAAATTAAATAATTTTGCGTTTGATTGCAATAGTTAATAATACTTTAAAAGATGTCTATAGTCGAGTGGTGGGGGTTCGAAAATTGTATCAAGGAAATTCCTGAATTCAAACTTTCTTGTCCTCTACCCCTTTCTCTTTGAGTAAGTGTGTACGTGTGTGTGGGAGTTTTTTCCAAGTTGACAATTATAAGGTCCCGAGATGATTGTATCAAAAAAAAATAATGCTTTAAAAGATATTTTTATTTGAAACTACTCTAAATAACTTATAGAAAAAGTCACTTTTGACTTTTTTTGACTTCTATTTTTTTAAAAAAGTCAATCCAAATATTTTTTTTCACTAATATTTTTTCTCCAAAAATAAGTCAATCCAAATGGGTTCAATAATAATTCAAGTTAGGGTAAGACACCCGCCTAACGTATAGGTTATTTGTACTTTACTCTTCTAACTTCGTGAAAAATCACCCAATCTCTACAAAATTCACTCAAACATTGTCTTAATTTATTTTCCGATAAAATATTCCGTTGGATATACTATTAATTTACTTTGGATATATTGTAGTTTAGCTCCTCATTTTAGAAAAAATGTGTAATTAACCCCCTAACTATTTTAAAACTTTATACGTTACTGTAAAATCTTTATTTTGGAATTAATTACAGGGAAACACTTTATCAAAATTAATATTGTAATGCACTAGTTATTTGTCAGTGCCTATAGAATTTAGCTTATTGAAGTAATAAGTAGAAATCTTTACCATAATAACTATTTGGAGATAGAGAAAATAAAATTAACTTTTTAGTTGTCTCAAACACATAAACTTAAGAAAATATAAAGGTAAAAATATTTAATAATTTGAATTAACATAAATTGTGATATATTGAGTGATAATAATCTTTAGTGATATAATTCAATATTCTATCTCACTTAATAATTATTCAATATCAAACTTTAAAATTCTAAAATACATTAAATGGAATTTTGTAAAATATTAAAGGGTAAAGTGCAACAGATCCAATAAAGATAAATATAATTTATAGACGGATCAGCGCATTGGATTAAAACCAACCAATGAAAAAAGAAACGTAAGAATTTGTTGGTTCAAAAAATTCATGCATAAAGCCTCCCATTGGTTAGGGCCTAAGGACAACACTCAAAGTGAGTGATAGACACACATTTGTTTCGTTTTTGTTTATATATATATATATATATATATATAGAGAGAGAGAGAGAGAGAGAGATTAATTTATATTCTTATTGTCATCATCATCATCAATGTAGACATAAATTTGTTAAGATTGACAACAAGTATTAAAAATTTTAGAAAAACAAACAAACAAATAAATAAACTTACAAGTAATTGTTCTTTTGTTTTATCAATTATTTGCTCTTGGAATTCGATGATAGATGGGAAAATAGGTCGTTCGCCTGCAATATTCCTCAAATTTTCAGTGGAACTTTTGATGGATTTCTAACTCCTTATATATAACAAATATTAATTATATATAAAAAAAGTATTAAATAATTGCTTTAAATCCAAATGCATTTACACTTTGTTAGAACTAGTAATATTGGCACATTCAATGTATGTACATAATAAAAAAAAATAATAATATAATCAATGACATACTAAAATTTTGATAATATCTATACTATCAAAATAATTTTCAATTTTTTAATAGATTCATAAAATTAGTGTTAAGTAAAAATAAAATAATTTAAAATAAAAAATTAAGAAAATAATTACAAAAAAAGTAAAACAAAATTATATTGATGAGTAGTGGGTGATGAAAAAAAATCGAGATAGAGAGGAGAGAGAGGTAGAGAGAAATATGGAAGAGAATGTAAAAAAGAACGTGAAAAATGAGAGACAAGAGATAATTTTTTTTTTAAAAAAAAAAAGAGAGTGAGGAAAGAAAAATGATAAATTAAAAATATTAACAGATCAAATGTAATTATTAAATCGTATTAACTCTTTATACAATAGTATAAATAGTATAGATTGAATAGATTAGATTATGATCTAGATCAAGACGTGCAAGGCATAAATTAAAATAATAATTAGTGATTTTAATCATGGGATTAATTGTTAAAGCGCGTACCATATGGGTCCAAAGTTTACATGTGTCTTTTAATTGGAAGATATTATTTAAATTGCAGGGAAATGACAATTATTACGCGACATGATAAAGAAGTTATGTTAAATAACAATGATTACCGATACAAATTGAATTATAGTCATGTCAAATATAGCTATGCCGTAAGTAATTGTCAATTATGTCAGTCAATCATATATATGACAATCGTTGATACTTTGGACTTATTGAATACACAAAAGCCACAAGTACGAAAAATCTTCTAGTGTTTACTTCTCTCCCGCCGCTAAGAAAAATTTGTTTTTTTTAATGAAAGCAATTTTATAAGATCAATCAAATACGTCGATATTATTATGATCAATATTATAATAATCAATACTTTTAAATAAAGAATAAAGTATGACAATTATATAATCATTAAATATCAAACTATTATAAAAATAAATTAGTATGCAATTAGAATAATATCCGTATTTATAGAAATTCGAACCCACGATTTAAAAATTGTGGGGGCCTTCACCTTGTCAGTAAGACAAAGCTTCATTTTTGTAGAAAATTTTAATTTGTATAATTACATTTTTATATGAATAGAAACCAAATGCATTAATTTAATGAAATGAATAAGTGAAACTTTTTAAAAGGATGTATCCAAATTTAACGAATTAGGCGAATGAATACGTTGAATTAGTGCGTTCATGTTCAATGAATTTATGAAATGATTAAATAAAAGAATGTGACCCAAAGTTCATGTCTATTTTGGAGAAATAAACACACACACACAGACACAACTTTTGGACTATTATAAATAGCCCTTTATTCCACCACAATCACATGCAACAAAAAAAAAATCCTTTTATATTTTCGTTCATCTCATTTAATCGCTAGAGTTCTAATTACTTTAAATTCATAATATATGGTGGAGCTATATCAAGAAAGTCAGTCGGTGTATGACGACTGACGAGAGATGATTTCCAGAAACTTGTGAGCACGTGTATGGGGCAAATTCGTCTTAAATACAAATAGTATAACTCTTGTCTTGATCTATCTATTACTATTTTGAAATCACACGTTTTCTAGTTCCCGACAATTTTTAAGGCTTTGTTTAATGTTTTTGACATCCTCCAAAACTGCATGTTTATTGGACGTGATAGTTGCCTTCAAACTCATTAAGTGCATATTAAAATTGAATTATGAATAACTTGTCGTAAATGAACATTTAATAGTTGCACTTAAGTTTTTTTGACTCAAACTTACAGAGTCCAATGTTTTTCCTTAATGATTTAAGGAGTTATAGAGATGCTACAATTACATCTCATTCAAAACACCATGTTCTCATTGCAGCGTGACATAATTCAAGATCAATCGCTAGACATTGGGACTCTAGAGGCGGCTCTTACAGGCTCAAAAGGTAACTTCCGCACACATAGCGTTTTGTTCTGCGATTTTTAGATAAGGGTCTTTTGGTTTTAAGAGGTGACGCTCGCACATGTAGCGTTTTGTCTCGCAACACGATTCAAGATCAACCGCTAAGCATCAGAACTTTAGAAGTGCCTCTTGCAGGCTCAAGAGGTGACCCTTGCAAGTAGCACTTGCCCATTAGTCTTAAGATTGCTAGGTGTTTGGACTCTAGATGTGGCTCCTTTGAGCTCAAGTGACGACGCCTGTATAAGTACATAGGGCTTTGTTCTATAGGTTTAAGAGGTAACTCAATATGTTTAACACTTTGCCCTGCATAGCACTTAACTCTTGGTATATATTCCGATTGGTGGGTAGTTCTAATACTATTTGTCACGCCATGGGCTCACAAAACTGTTAGAAGTGAAAGTTGTCTTTGGATACACTGAGTGCACCTTAAAACTAGACTATAAATAGCTTGCTTAAAAGAAATATTAAATGATTATACTAGAATTCTTCGAGCCAAACTTATATAGATAGCATTTTCTAACTTAAATAATTGAATGCAAGATGGGATGCTATAATTTAGATTTTTAGACGGTTCTGTGGTATGCGGATATACTCCTCTTTCTCTTTCAATTTAGAGACATCTTATTATCTACGTATTGGTAAGGAAAAGTGCTAGTTTCTCATAAGCCCCGAGATATTAATGTAATGGAAATATACAAATTTTAATACATAACTAGTATGTAAAACCGCATTTTGTTGCTATTGCGACACAGATCTTTTGCAAACTACAAACACGTTTGTTAGAGTCAAACGAAATTATACCTTTGAGATCTTCTTTTGATGTAGGGAATTGTTGAATTCAAATTCGAATCCAACCTCTAGGCTAAGACTTTGATCTCCATCGAATGAATGGCATCCTCAAACTAGATCCCTGTCGACCTGAACGAATCCACGTGAATAGGAGCCCAAACGTTCTTTCTTTAAAGTTAGTCCACATGAACAGATCTCCTCGAGTTCTCGATTCTATGTTGGAATCAAATCAAAAACCATGATGGCATATATGAAATTAGTTTATTCTAACTTTTTAGGATAAACCCTAAATATCTTTAGGAATATATCGAGGATGGTGGATTATTGTCAAATTCACAACTCAATTGAATGGCTATTAATTCACCATGAATCAAGTACATCGTTATGGACCAAGAAAAACAATAATATCTTGTATCTCATAGAGGACACAAGATGGCCTTGCATGGTCAATATCCGTAGCCAAGAATAATTCATGGCCTTTCCATGGCATTGGCTATGTTGAAGAGAATTTTCCCAAACCTCATCATAGTATATGGCACATTGAATAATGCTACGCGAGAACTGCATATGCTCTAACATATATATCATGTGACCGTGTCCTACTCTATGTGGCATTGACAATCAAAATTCTATCAATTCAAGTGAAAGGATTCAAGCGATCCTTTTGTGTTCAAGTCCATATCTAACTCTTTAGAGATAGACTCCTTCTCTTAGTCCAAATTTAATTAGGATAAGAATCATATTCTTATAGTAATCTTAAATCAAATAAATCTCTATTTAATTGATTTAATTAATTAATTCTAAATTAATGGATTTTCCCATCAATTTCAATAAATTAATTTTATCCACCAAATCAATTAATGAGTTTGGGCCTAAGGTCCAATTAAATTAACTCTTTAATTTTATTCAACTATATTAACTATCTAATCTAATTGAGCTCATCAATTAATTTAATTAATTCTATTGATTAATTAATATATTAATTAATATCCAATTAATTAATGGACTAGGCTCTCACTCTCAATTAAATGAACTCTTTAATTTAACTCAATTAAATCAACTCATTGATTCAATTAAATCCATCAATTAATAAATTAACTTAATCAATCGAATGTACTCCATCTCAATTGATTAAACCAATAGTTTGATTTAATCCAATTAAACATTTCATATACGTTTAGGAGTTTATCCATTTATTTATATGTGACCCCTTAGGTTCGCTAATCGAATAGAAATGGGCTCGCAACTCGCTGCGATATTTTAGATGACACATTCATCAACTGATTAATTAATTTCATTTAATTAACCACTTATGAATGAGAGCCCATTCTAATTCATAATACCAATCGATCGTGGTCGATGTCCAACAATACGCCTATGATGCCTAGTCAATAGGTGAAGTATAATGCATGAACTTGTCCGCTTATAATTATTGTGCAAATATATTTCCTCTATTATCTAATCTCCTGATTGAGGTTTAGGATATGGAGCTTATCAAAAATCCTTTTAACCTCAATTCTATTATTCTTATTTATAATTAGTTTATTTGACAATCAATATAGAAAATTCATTAGTCATTTCTAATCGTTGTCTCTACTGTTGCCATGGATTTTCGGAGACTAGTTAAAATACAACACATAGAAAATTCACTCACTTTGCAAGTTGAGTGAATTGATTATCTATTGACTTTCACAAACCTTCATACATGAGAGATTTATATCCAACAAAAGAGCCTTAAGACCCACCATGGGGTCGGTGACTACAGCAAAGTATGAATGTACATATACAAGATTATTATTAAACCTCAAGTCTAATGACTAATTAATGCACACCATAAGTTGAGAAATAATCCTAATTCGATGTGCAACTAGTGCTCCAATTTAGGTGTTTCTTTGTGGGGTTATCAATGAATTTATTCACTGATGAGCACCTACTTATGCATGTGAATGTCTTTACATTCAATGTCACAAGTACAAGTCTTAATGCAAGTTATGTTAATGCCGTTGGTATTTGTTAGACTCTTAGACTAAATCACTCTATAGAAACTTATTTCAAGACCTCCATCTCTATGCGAGACTAAGTCCCATAACCTTATGTGTAATTTAGGAGCTCCAACTATATGCGTATATATTATATTTGAGTATAACTTACATATTATGATAAAGGTGATCAAAAAGTATAAACTTTCATTTTTATTATTAATTGAAAAGATTATTTGTTACGAAAGGTATTTAAAAACATTGCCAATTTTATTGGCATGCCGGACAGTACTCTAATAAAAAGAATAAATGGATTAATATTTATTTTCATTCTTGTTTTTTATTATTATTTTAAGTAATAGCCTGTCGATTTTATGTCACGAAATTGTTGTGAACTATGCCTAACTTATAATTCTTTTTATCGAGTTGGATTCGGATATTAATGTATGTTGAGAATTCGGTTGAGTTCACATGCATGGGTGAAGCTTTGGCAACTAAATATTAGGTTGGACCTTTTTCTTCTTTGTTATCCCTATTAATTGAGATTGCTTTAAAATGAATAAATGAGAAATTAATTTTTCCGTTTGACAATGACAACAGAAAGTAGCATTACTTTTGAGGCAATCCCTCATTAGAATAGGCTTAATTATACTTAAATCCCCTCTAAAATAGTGTAATTATTAACTTCTTCCTTGGAACTTTCATAATTAAAACAATTCTCCTCTAACTTTGCATCAATTTAACAAAACCCCTTTTGGAAGGATTTTTAACGGAAAATAATGATGTCATTACTATTTTAGAGGAAATATGGGTGTAAGTTGATGCTTTGATTGGATATGTTTTCGGTTCCTATTTTCTCATTTTTAGCCACTTTTTCTATTAAAAATATGATTATTTATCTCATTTTTCAAACAAAATACAACTCATTTTTATTTTCATGATAGTACCCATAATAAATTAAATAATATATTTATTTTACTATTATTTAATTGATTTGACATAAAGATTCACACTATAATCTTTAAATATTACTTTCAACCGAACATAGGACGCATATTTTTAATAATTACATTTAAATGTTATCTGCAATCTAATCAGTGGACTCATAAATTCTACTACTTTATTTAAATATTATTTTTAATCTAACAATTCAAAATTTCTAAACTTCTCATCTAATAATATTTTTATTTTCAAGCGAATATCAGTACAAAATACGGAAAATCATCTTTTGCAATGAAAATATAATCAATTGAGACCTAAGTTGATCAACTTAAAAGCAGTTCGAGTTTGAGTAAGAACCCATTGATGCTTGTTCTAAAGCTCATGAGCTAACTTGTGAGTTATTTTTCTTTTTTCTTTGAAGATTTTTTTTTGTAAATATTATATATATATATATATATATTGCGTCATAGTGAACACATTTTATCACTATCAACAAATATATTACATATTAAAAAATATTTAATAATAATATGACCATATTATTCAAAATTAATATTATTTAATGTCTCAAAATTGGGTAAACCCCCAAGTTTGATATCGATTGCACTTCACCTCCTAACCTTTGTATTTAAGCGGAACCACTTCCAAACTTTTATAAATTGTGCGCTAATACTCCCTAAGCATGTTTTCAGTGGAATCTATACAAATATTCTGACACGTTTTTACACTTGCACTTCCGCGTGCCTTCCTTAAGGGCATTTTTGACTTGTTCTTTTAACGAACAATATTCCAGCTTAAATAAAAAGAAATAAGATAAAAAAAAAACTAGGGCTTCATAGCACTTTACCCCCCACCCCCCACCCCCCCTCTCTAACTTTCTCTCCTCTGTAGAGTAACCGACCTAGGTAAAATATTGTGGAAACTAAGAAAGAAGGCGATGAAATCGATATTGGAAGAAATGCGCCAGATTGTGGTGAGTTTGTATGTGTTTTTTTCTCGAAATCTATATATTTGTGGTGCATTATGTCGAGTTTTGTATTAGTAAATTTGTTCATTGTTTTTGTGAATGTTTTTTGGTCTGTAATTATAGCCTCGAAGGTATTAATCTTATGCAATAATTTGGGTAACATTTGACAAGATCGTTCATACATGGGAGGATCAATCCAATTGAAAAAATTGCAACCTCTAGCAAGCTAAAACATCCATGAAATTTAAAAAACAAATTACATTATCCTTCTACAAATTTCAAAAAAAAAAGATGAGAGAAATCATTATTTTTTACCCAAATTTTCCTGAATGATGTTTTATCTTCTATTAGGATTGATATTCGTCCATAAAGTTCTTTCCATGATTAGCCTTCTGCAGTTACGCCATCCTTCTATTTTTTCAGGTTGCGCCCAATTTTGGTCTTCCAAAAAATGGCAAATTAGGGTTTCGAAATGAAGAAGAAAGGGGCATAAGTAGTTGGCTTTTGGTGGGATTGGGGAGTGATTACCCATAATATCTCTAATTAATAAAAAAAAAAAAGATCAAAAATACCCTTAAGAAAGGCATGCGGGCGTTGCATGCATGTAAAAAGCTGGTCGGAATATTCGCATAGATTCCACTGGAATCATGCTCATAGGATATCAACGCACAACTTATAAAAGTTGGAAGGTAGTTTCACTCAAACGCAAAGGTTAGAGGGTAAAGTGCAATTGAGGTCAAACGTTGGAGGTTTTTTGTAATGTACCCCTCAAAATTATCATTTCACATTTTCCATCATAATTTTTATGTTATTGTAAGAACATATGTTAAAATTCAAAAAAAAAAAATCTTAAAAAATAAATATCAGCTCGAGCCCTTAAAAACAAGCTCATCGAACTTGATGTTATTATAGGACCCATTTAGATATGCTTAAAAAAATATTTCTAGAGCCGTACTTTATGTAGTATAACCTTTTTCTAAAATTAAACAAATTTATATTTGAATACAGTAATTAAAGATAATTTATAATGTACTTTTATTTGAAATTATTTTAAATAAATTCTTAAAAAAATCTCAAAAAAAAGTATACTTCTTCTTAAAAAAATAAGTACATCTCTTCTGAAAAATAAGTGTCCAGGAAAACACTCTTTTTTTTTTAATAAAAAAGTGCATATTTTTTTGTTAAAACAAAAACATCCAAACAAAGTCATACGGCTTTGTTCCTCGAACTCTAACCTGCACAGCCCCAGGCAAGAATATGTTATATGTTCATGTAATAGTAAATATTTAATTTCCTTTAATTTATAAAAAAATATTTAATTTCTTTTAAGAAACTAAAATATCTTCGCTTTAATTTGCCGCCCATCAGAAAGTACTCCAGCCTTTGTTGCAGGTGCACGTGTTGGTATCTGGTACAAAGTAATTCGAATCGGACGGTCAGATTTTAAAATGTCCAAACAAGAGAGGTGGGCGCTTTTGTTTACTAGCCTGTCCAAATGGCTAATGCTTAATGGTCCAAGTAAATAAAGACAAATTAATGTATAATTTAGTGGCCAAAAGGCAAAAGAAAGGGGCAAAGGCAAATGTCTTTTTAAAAAAATAATATATACATACTCAACCAATATACGTACGTTGATAAAATTCAAACTCCTTACGATACTCCCGTCCTTACAAGTCGAGTACATATTCAATATTCATTAAATTGAAAGTGCGTCCAACAAAAAAGGGCAAATGTTCATGTTCGCCCATTTGCTTGTTTTTCTCAATATTATTATTATTTTTAAAATATTGGGATATTGCAGATTTAGCCCTAACTTTAATTCCTAATTTGGTTTGCTTAATGTAGACGATGATACTAACAATAACAAGGATATATATATATATATATATATATTACAATTATCAAAAAAAGAAAAAAAAGGTATATATATTACATGTGAAAAATAAGAATGACATAATTCAATATACATGTATATATATATATATATATATGTGTGTGTGTATATTTTAAAAATGACAAAGTAGGTGTAAAGTTTGTTAGATTAAAAATGGCATATTTCAATTACAAATTTGTTCATTGAATATTAATTAATTGGTCAAAAAAAAAAAAGAAGCAAAGTATTTGATGTATTGCATAAAAGTGAAATTATGAATTGATTATCATGCAATTAAGTGGAAATATAAAACATTTTTTTTCTTTTTTTGAAATAATGGAAAACATTCAAATTCAATTATAAAAGAGCATAAATAACGGTAACAAATAATATGAATATGAAATTTGAAAATTATTAATAAGTACTTCCTTGTTTTCTTGGAAATGATATCTCTAACAAGACGTGTCTTACTTAAAACAATACGAAGTATACATTTGAAGTTTAATTTTTCTAAATTGAGTTATGTTTCAACAATAAATTATTCTGATTTCTAACTAAACTTTTGCAAATTGGTGAAACTCAATACTTACTTATCCTAGGAATAATTAACATTCTCATAGTGATAATTACCAATTAAATCATATACTCATATGTATTACGTTTTTTGTATTATCATCTTGTTCAGATTAAAAAAATATGAACAAAATGAATGTTTAAAACTGCTAATAAATTGGAACGTCGATAATTTTATATCTGTATTCTTGAAAACGAAACTAAGAGAATATTATGAACAAATGAAAAATAAATATAATTTGAAGTGAAAATAAATAGAAAAATTGAAAAAAAAAATGTTAGAAAACAAACAATGTGTAATTTCAAAAATAGTAATGAATAATAAATGAAGCTCTATTAAATTGTTGGTAAAGTTGGTGACTTACCAACTTAAAACCGATTTTCAACCAAAAAAAAAATAAAAGTTGAAAGTGGCAAGTGGCAAGGGCAAAATAGTCCAATAAAATTTAAGAAAAACAGACGTCGTTGTTTTTAAACATTGTTCATACATATAATAATATTTATTTTCTACCATGAAAAAATAAAATAAAATAATTTTAAAATTCCTGCGGTGCCCGAAATTTCAAATATCAAATGGAGGTATTTTGAAAAGCCTCCATCAACGAAACACAACAGTACAAAGAAAAAGGAAAAAGAAAGAATAACCAAAGCAAAAGCTATTCTGTACTCACTTCTATCTCAAGTTCTCAACAAATCTTGATTTTTTTCCTTTCTCTCTTCGCATTTTCAGCAATAATTATCACATTATTGTTCAATGTCGTCTCATTTTCTGCTCCAAATTATGCGAGCATTTCATCGGTGGTTGATTTGAAGTTGGCTCTCTCTCTCTCTCTCCCCCGATTAGTTTATTGCTTAGTTTTTAATTAATTTTCTAGGTATTGCACTTGTCTTTTTCAGGACAGTTATCATTGGGCCCTGCTGCATGTTATTAGTGAAAAAGTTGTATTAGAGTTTGTAGGGAGAGGAAAAAGTGGTTCAAGATTTGGGTTCGCTTTTCCTTTTTCTGATTTTTGCGAGGGCTAGAGATCTATATGAGGGTTGAGCATTGAGGGAATCCTTGCATTTGGTCATGCATTAATTGTTCACTTCAAGAACTTGAATGTGTTTCTGCTGAAAAATTTGGTAATTTTTCTTCCATTTTTTTTTTTTTGGATGTAATGTTTGGATATGGAGCTTTTTTGGGTTGGCCATAACAGGCAAGTGGGGTTTAAGATATGTTATTGTTGAGGTTGTGAATGGTGTGACTAGCCAGTGAGTAGTCACTTGCTACTGTCGGCTAAGGATGTGGGATCTTTAAGCTATTCACTTTTGATGAATAAAAAGGCAGAAATAGGGTCCCTTTTGATCCAAGTGTAGTTCTTTCAGTTTGATTCATTGAATTCAAGAAAAAAGGGGAAGGAAAAAGAATAAAAAAAAGAATAGGAAAGATTACCATTGAGGAAAATGTCACAGAAGAATGTTAATGGTTCACCTTCTCTTCAGTCTCTCAAATCATTGCCTGTGGACTTAAACTTCGTGGGTCGTTTTGGGACTGATAGAATGAGTTTATCTGATACTGAGTTATCGAGTGATGCTCCAGAAGGTACAGCTTACGGCAGGCGTGATGTTGGTGTAGAAAATGATGAATCACCCTATTTTAATTTGGGTACTTCAGCCACAGAGGGGGTTCCTTTGGGTGCTGTTGATGTTAATGCAAAGAGTACTCCCATAAGGTCGATTAAACAATCGCATGGTGATTCTAAGTGGAGTGACACCACCCCATACACATCGAAGAAGGTATATATAACGAGTTTTACTCTTTTCTTTTTTCGTTATATTTGTTGAACTTATTTGACATGCTTTGAAATGGGTTTTTTGCATGTCTTTTGATTCAGAAAATGGTTATATTATTAATTTGTAAATGATATAAGAAGAAAGTATGGATGAAAAAGGCATGCATTTTACAGAAAATCGGGATTGATGGACAAAAACAAATACAAACTCATACATGCGTATCTATGCATGTATGTACTTTACCAATTGGGTGTGTTCAAAGTGATAATGCAATCTACAGGAGAATGCATAAGGATCGGCATATATAGTGGTATATATTCTGAGGCGTACTAGTATTGGTTATTTCAATTCTATTCGATCTACAAAAGTTGATTACTGCCAGTCATCCCTGAACACATTGTTTTACAAGAGCACAGAGCATTTTGAGGACTTGAAATGTTAGCCGTTTATTCTTGTATATTTAAAAGCTTTTGTAGGAGTTGATTACCCAGTAGGCTGATTTATGTACATAGGACTAGGGTCAGGCAAGAGGCGGAAAGAAATTATGAACATGCATTAATTGAACTTATTTCTTGAACTGTTACAAGGTATAAATAAAAATCTCTCTTTGTTATGTATACTAGATGACTCATAAAATTAGAATATTGATTGACTATCATTTCAATATGTTGTACATTTTCAAATATGATATGAATGACACTATATCAGTGTTATGTACGCATATAACTTGTGGAAATGAAGTGTCAATTGAACATGTCTGTCTCAAATTCTCAATTTGTTATTCAGACACGAAAGGAAAAAAGAAAAAAAAAGAAAAAGAAAAAAGAACAAAAAAATAAACACAAAAGAAGGCTGAACCTAACACATTAAAATATTCTTATGTTCCCCGTCAAGTCGGGCATCTTTGATGTTGGGATGAGGAACTTGACACTGCATCAATTTTGGTGCAGAGAAGCCGAAGTGTCACATAGATCACGTTTTACCATGACAAAATTAGAAAAGATAGATAGAGATCAGAATGAGACCAGGATTAATGTACAAAATAAAAAACAATGCAAAAGCAACACGGAAGCAGAACTAGATTTCTTCCTTAAATGTTATTTGCTTTTTCAATGAGAGGAAAGATACATTATGATCTACTATTTAAAATAAACTTAACAGACCAAGGAAGTATAAGATTTACAAAATATTCTAACACTAAGATTTATGAAATATTCTAACAATCTGATCTTTCATCAAATGAAATGGCACTGTGGACAGTGGATGCCATTTAAAACTCATTAATTTATCTGAAAGGATTATAAGCTCTTTTGGCTCAAATTTCATCAAAGATGAGGCAACAATTTAGATCAAAAACCATCTTATATGATGTTTAACAATAAAATAGCATCAGGTAAACACCTATATAAGTTTTGCTGGTATTATCATCTGATTCTTTGTTGTGTTTTCAGAAGCTTCAGTCATGGTTTCAACTTCCTGATGGTGATTGGGAATTGGGGACTATTCTTCAGACTTCTGGAAATGAGTCACTAATATCATTGCCTGAGGGAAAAGTGAGCACAAATTTGGTAGTTCTGATTTTAACTGTATAGCTGTTAATTTGCCTTATCCTCTGACCATTTCCCCATCTAGGTTTTGAAAGTGAATGTGGATTCTCTGGTTCCTGCAAATCCTGATATACTTGATGGTGTAGATGATCTTATGCAACTAAGTTACTTAAACGAACCATCAGTATTGTACAATCTCCAGTATAGGTACAACCGAGACATGATTTATGTAAGTGTACATCTTCATGTTGAAAATTTATAGTGAATTTTCTGGTTTATTTATTTTTTTGATTCACGGATTCCACTTTTCTGTTCATTTCAGACAAAAGCAGGTCCAGTTTTGGTTGCTATTAATCCCTTTAAGAAAGTCCCATTATATGGAAATGATTATATTAATGCTTATAAATCCAAATCCATGGAGAGTCCACATGTGTATGCCATCACTGATACAGCCATGCGTGAAATGATCCGAGGTAATTTAAGTTATCAATATGATTGTGTATAGCTCCATTTTCAACTAAGGTCTTTGCTGGTAGTAACTTATCAGAGTGACTTGGTTTTCTTCATCCACAGATGAAGTAAATCAATCCATCATTATAAGGTTAGTCAGCCGCTTATTGAATTTGCCTCTTTTTCTCACTACTTGCTCTTTTCTTGTATATACTGGGTATGCAAAAGTGTGTTGCATTACATTTTTTTTAGCAGCCAACATTTACTGAGCTGAATGAAGATGGATCTCTGCTATGTTTAACTTGTAGAATTTGTGGTTGTATCATGAGATCATGATGCTCATATCTCTTGGTTTTCTTAAAAGGCCAAATTGGACACTGTTCTGCAGCTTAACACACCATTGTGTCGAGTCGTTAGAGAAGTGTTTTTTCATAATTTGGAATTGTTTTGGGCTATTGAAAACAGGGATGGATGCAGACCCGAACTATTGTTGGGTGGTGGGGTGGGGGAGTTGCATTACTAATGAGAAAGTTTGGGTAATTTTTACAATTATAAAAGTCGAATCAAACTCCAATTTGATAGAGATATAAAGGAAAGCCAGAATTCTCTTTAAGAAAAATTACATACTTGAAATCTTTTAACAATACAAATTGTGTTGGATTGCCACACAACATGCTTTCATAACCTAAACTATAGCTTGTAAAGAAATGAATTCAAATATATATATGATTCTTGTCTTG
>CM047879.1:20378907-20393907 GCA_026212405.1 Petrea volubilis | reverse complement strand
GTATAATAATTATGTTTTATTTTAGAAATAACTATATGCATGATTAATTATTTGGTGTTTTATGTGATCAGTATCTTTATGTGACATCCTAAATTTTACATGTTAATTGTGTGATATTTTAAGTTTTTATAAGGAATAGATATAATATCGATTACATATACCTATGCATGTAAAACCGGTTACAATATACACAAATATGTATAAATTCGATTTTTTAACCCTAAAATATGTATAATTTCGAAATTATTAATAAATAAATATAATTGTAGGCAATTTTATTTGTTACATATGTTAAGGACACTTGTCCATATCATATGGTAGAAGAGATTTAGGGCACATGTTATCTTTATAAGTTGTGGGAAATATGATCAAGCCATCTCATGACACACTTGTTCTTATGAAGTTCAGATAAAGTGATCTCCTAGAATTAAAAGACACGTGTAGGGACATTTGTTTTCATCACCCTAAACCCTAGGACATTTGTGTGCAAGCTATACAAGCCCTTATCTCAACCCAAAGGCTATAAATGTGTCCTTAGTCATTAAGCAAAGATCAATGGTCATGATTTAGGCAAAAATGCACATTTAGGTATTGAAAAGATAAGATTTGGGACACCTAAATCCTTATCTCATCTTGATTCATACACTTGGAATTATCTTGAAATTTATCAGTAAAATAATAAATGTGTCTTGAGTACACACCTATAAATAGGGGGCCTTCCCCCACATTTGGAAAGCACAACACACACACAACACACACATGAAAACACCAGCCGCTGCTGCATATACACGGTCACACACATACACACATCACACATACGGTACAACATTCTTATACATATATAGAAGAAACACTCTAAAGACTACACACACGGTCTAGGCATAAGAAGGTGATTATTGAGTTGATGTAGTCAATCCAATCCAACATCTCGGTGAGACATAACTAGTTAAGTTAGGAGCTTTACTTATCTTCATAAGTCAGAGTTTTACTTAGATTCATGTGTATTATGTTTCTAAGTATGTTAAATTGTGAATTTATTAGGTGATATGTTATGTGATTATGTGACTATGTGCACTTAGGCCACACACACATGCACCTTATGCGGCTAGGTAGAGCTTCCTACTTAAATATCGTGCTGACACCTCTTACATACAGTTATACTAGAGTAGCGCAGCGGAAGCATAGTGAGCCCTAATTGTAAAGGGAGATTCTAGCAGAGAAGAGTGTTTTGGTTAAAAGTTGAGCTAAGGATGTGAGTGGCTTTATTGTATAGTTTCCTTCTAGCAAGATGAGACTTGCTATGATTGTTATTGTAACGATGTCTATTTTGACCCGTTTATGTGTAAGTTTTATTTTATCGGACCCGAACCGTGGGGTGTCCCACAATCGGTTTTGCTCCTAACATTTCTATTTTTGATAGTAAGTCTAGTGTGCATTTCCTTTGTGAAAGGGCAATGCCAGGACGGGATCTAACTACTTCATTCCCCAAGAAATAATTTAGCTCCCCCATAACTTTGGTTTGGAATTGAGATTGAAGAATGTTCTTCAATTGTTGTGTGCCTGTGTTATCATCTCCTGTAATAACAATGTCATCGACATAGACAACAAGTAGAACGATACCAGTAGATGTACATTTATAAAAGACAGAATGATCTACAGGACATTGATTCACGCCAAAGGAGATTACAACTTTAGCGAATTGCCCAAACTAGGCACGAGGAGACTGTTTGAGGCCATAGAGTTATTTTTTTGGTGACATACCATACCAGACTCCCCCTGAGCAACATACCCGAGACGTTGCTCCATGTAGACCTCTTCGTCGGAGTTGCCATTGAGAAAGGCATTGGTAACGTCCAGTTGATGTAATGACCAAGAAAATGTAGCTGCCAAAGAGATGAATAATCGAATGGAAGACATTTTTGCAATAGGAGAAAAAGTATCTGAATAGTCTAAACCATACACTTGAGCATATCATTTGGCTACAAGATGCCCTTTACGGCGATAAATGGAGCTATCTGGATTGACTTTGATAGCATACACCCACTTACAACCTACAGTGGACTTACCGGAGGAAGTGGGACAAAATCCCAAGTTCCATTATGGTGAAGAGCAGACATTTCAGTATCCATTGCACTTTTCCAATTAGGATGAGAAAGGGCATGTTGGATGTTAGTGGGGATAGGAATAGAATCGATAGCAGATATAAATGAAGCATAGGTGGGAGATAAAGAACCACAAGAGACAAAATAGGATATAGGGTGTAAGGTGCAAGTGCGCTTGCCTTTACGAAGAGCAATGGGAAGATCTAACTCGGACGCTGGGGATGTGGTAGGATTTGGGAGGCGGGGAGACGATTTCGGAGGGTAGGAGGCCGAAGGAGATGGGCATGCGGGATGCCGCCCAATGTAAACTTGCAAGTCTTGGTGAGGCCATCGATTGGAATATGATGGTGAAGGGGGTGAGGGGTGTCTTAGAGACACCGGCATTGGAAGTGTGGCAAGCTATCAGAGTAAGGATATGATTTGTGTAATATGGTATAGACTCAAAAAATGTGATGTTAGCACTACAGAAGAACTTCTGTGTGATAGGGTCATAACAATGATATCCTTTCTGTGTTCGAGAGTTACCCAATAAAACACGCTTAGTGGATCGAGGAGTCAACTTATCACAAGTTGAATTCATGAGGTGGACAAAGTAAATAGACCCCAATATGCGGGGTGGGAGATTGAAAATGGGTTCATTAGGAAATAAATAGAACGAGGTGAAACATTACCTAACATAGTAGATGGCATGCGATTAATTAAGTAACAAGCAGTGAGAATGGCATCACCCCAAAATTGTTTAGGGACATGGGCATGAAACATGGTACGAGTGACATCCAACAAGTGCTTGTGTTTCCTTTCAGCAACCCCATTTTGTTGGGGAGTGTAAGGACACGAGGACTGATGTATAATGCCATGGGTACGCAGAAATGTTTGAAAATAATGCAAAAAATACTCTTTGGCATTATTAGTTCTTGGCGTGCAAATAGTATGATCAAATTGAGTTTGAATTTCTGAATAAAATGCACGAAAAGTAGAAAATAACTTAACACAACTTTTGAGTAGGTAAATCCATGTGTTGCGCGAGAAATCATCAACAAAAATAACAAAATAACGCGGTCCCCAAACATCGGAATGAACTGAATCGAAAGGACGCAAAAAGCATTTATTTTGACGTAAGGGGAAAGGGACACGATAATGTTTGCCTAGTTGACAAGACTCACACTTGAGAGACTCGATATGACATAGATGCGGGGTAAGTGCCTTTAGTTTTTCAAGGAAGGGGTCGCCAAGACGGCAATGTATGTGGAATGGTGAGGTGGATGCTTGGTGTGCAGTTGGCGATGGCACTTCAATTCCATAAAGCCTGCGAGATTCACACCCTTCACCAATGGTCTTCCTTATCTTTAAATCCTTTAATCTTGAATGACAAAGGAATTAGAAAAAAAGGTCATGGAGCAGTTAAATTGTTTAGTTAAATGACTGATAGACATTAAATTAAAAGAAAAATGAGGAATATAGAGGATAGACGATAAAAATAAGGAAGGTGATTGTGATACGGTGCTGACGGCTTGAACTTTGGTTTGGGGATCCATCAGCTAAGATAACACCTGGAAATGAGTTTGAATATTGAAGATGAGAAAGTATTTTGGAGTCACTTGTCATGTGGTTAGATGTGGCTGAATCAAGTATCCAAGGTGTAGGAGTTGTAGAGGTGGAGAGTAAGCAAGTTGTATGATTCCCTAAGCAAAGGAGGCAATCGGAAGAGCTGCTTTCTGCTCAGATTAGTACTAAACAAATTTGGCATACTCTTCGCTTGAGAAAGTCACACTGTTGGTGTTAGTGGGAACATTTGTGCGAACTCCTGAACTATAGCTATGCCCACTAGTATGATGAGAGGCCAAGGTAGATTGATCCGTAAGAGGTGTGTTGAATTGTGATGACTGGTACGTGGAGAACCGAAGAGCACGGGAGTAAACCTCCTCTAGACTAGGTAATTCAGAGCTTGCGAGGATTTGAGACCGAAATGGTTCATATTCAAATGTTAAGGTAGCTAAGAACAAAAAAACATCAAGTTGGTCTCTCTGCTTTTGCATAGATGCAATGTCAGAAGAGATGAGAAAAAGACTTCCGTTTTAGCACAGAGACGACTACAGTTGCCAAAGTGTTTGGTCAAATTCTGACCCTCCATACAAATAGACTGAAATTGAGTTGTGACTTCATACATGCGGGACTTGTTGCTTGTAAAGAGCTTACGTAGGTGAATCCAGATCGCTTTAATGCTGTCATGATTGATGCATAAGTCAGCAATTGGAGGCTCCATGGAATTGCAAAGTCCTGACATGATTTGGTTGTCTTCTTGTTGCTAAAGGTCATGAATCATTTTTGGATGGTGGGTCATTGATGAAGTATTTGGCCTTATCGATACCACAGAGAAACACCAAAATTAAGATGGACCATTGATGATAATTACTATCATTTAATTTACGGTTAGTAATTTGAAGAGTGGAACTAGACAAGTATTTGATCTCCATGAAGGAAAAGTATGACACAGAATGACGGAATTTAACGGCTGCAGCGTAGGACGATTGGAGAGCGTAACACCGGGAATGGTCCGACAGAAGCTCCAGATTTTAACAAAACAACCGGTAAAGGAGATCGGAAAGACTAGTTCTTTTTTTTTTTTTTTCCTCTCCTTACGGGATAATTGGAAGAAACAACTAGGAGATAGGATGGGTGGTCCAAAATTTGGCTCTAATACATAAGAGGTGTATTTTTTTTTTTTTTCGCACATAAGCTTCATGATTCCCAAGTCCTATTTATATTAGTACATATGGACCTTCATAAATGCCCTACTAAGTACACCAACAATCCCTAGCCACTTATTTCATCACATGTTTTCTACTAAATACACCAACAATACTTAGACACATATTTTAATCGCATGCTTTTCATTTTTCACATCATCCACTAAAGCTTAGCACTAGCATTAGCAGTTATATGCAGCACCTACGAAATCAATGAGGCAATTCAAATTGCGTAGTCTTATGTCAGTGCAGATTTGGCCATGAATACTACAGACTAGTTCAACTTTTCTCTATTATATCACTTTGATCATTAAAATTCCGATTTTTGTGAAACCTTTACTGTGTGTTACTGAAAAGTCATAATCTTGGGAACTTTTTCTTTATAATGGGAAATTGGGAATGATGCTTGGGATTTTTGTATTGATAAGTCAATAGCTTTGAGCAAGACAACATAGATATTACCCTTGAAAGCAATATGAACAACTGTTAAATGACCAGCTCATCTAAAAGCTTAAGCTGTTAAGAGAGGAGAGTCGTCAATATTGAACATTTTCAACATGCCCTCGCATGTGCAAGTAGACTTCTTTTTGTATTAAGCCTTGCATAGGAAAGTCTTTTTCATAAATGTGTGGCGGTGAGATTCGAACACAGGATCTCTTGTTTGGCTTGGTTCTAATACCAAGTTAAGTGACCACCTCATCTAAAGGTTTAAGCGTTAGAGAGGAGAGTTATCAAATATTGATTATCTCAACAACAACCATTAAAAATTCACATTATGCTTTTGGGCATGTGCATATTGTTAGAAGATCTAATAGAATATTTGGTAGGTTAGCATATTATGGTAGGGTTAGGATTCCTATATCAATTAGGATTCTAACATTATTTTGTTACCTTATTTTTAGTTTATTTAGAACTCTTGTATTCTTCTATTCCTATCTCTATATAAAGGAGATAGGAGACTATGAATAAGATACGAACATATTTTTCTCTTCCAACATGGTATCAGAGCAGGTTCGAAAGAAGAAGAAAAAAAAAAAAAGGCGGTTCCAACCTGCCCTCCAATTTTTTTTTTTTTCTCCTTTTTTTCTATCTCCGCCACTCCCTGACGTCGCCGCCCGTCGTTGCCGGCGGTGATCGTTTATCTCCTCCATCAGATCTCCGATCTATTAACTCTTCCCTTTCCTCTCTTTATTGAAAAAACAAAAAAAAATCGAAAAAAAAAATCAAAAAAAAAAAAAAGCTCAGAAACCCAAACCTGTTTTTCAAGGCTGCATCCCACCCTCCCCAAACCCTAGATCCGCCGCCGCGTGCCTCACCGGAACACCTCCCTCCGGCGCTGTGCCCTCTTCTTCCTCGTGCGTTCTCTCTTCACTCCCTACTTCTGCGCTGCCCCCCTGTGCTCTCGTTTTGTGCTGCTCGCGCACTGCCCCAGCAGCGCCCTCTTTTCTCTTTCATCGTGCGCGCCCAGCCGCGCTCTCTTTTCTCCTTCCTCATGCGCCGCCCAGCAGCGCCCTCTTTTCTCTTTCATCGTGCGTGCCCAGCCGCGCTCTCTTTTCTCCTTCCTCGTGCGCCGCCCAACAGCGCCCTCTTTTCTCTTTCATCGTGTGCGCCCAGCCGCACTCTCTTTTCTCTTTGTGTGGGTATCATATTTACCTCACACTTCTCATGGCTTTATCTCTATTTCTCGTGATTTATAAACTACTTTCACATTTACTCGTGCTCTTTCTCAATCTATCTTGGTGTTTCAAGCTTTCAGAATTTTCAGCTTGAGGGGAGGAATGCAATATTTAATATGTTAGGATATTTTTTCAATTTGTTAGGATTATTTTTATGTCTTTCATTGTTGTTTTTCTTTTAGCAAGCTGTGTATGTTTCTTAAGCATACTCCAGCTTGAGGGGAAGTGTTAGAAGATCTAATAGAATATTTGGTAGGTTAGCATATTATGGTAGGGTTAGGATTCCTATATCAATTAGGATTCTAACATTATTTTGTTACCTTATTTCTAGTTTGTTTAGAACTCTTGTATTCTTCTATTCCTATCTCTATATAAAGGAGATAGGAGACTATGAATAAGATACGAACATATTTTTCTCTTCCAACACATATAAATTTCGAAAGGTTTGATTTTAGGGCCCTTCATCCTAACTGGAGCAATATAGAGCCTACACTATGCAAATGTCAGCGTTCTCATTACAATTCCTGAGGTAGCTTTTGGAAACATAGTTAGGCTCTTCTTCACAATATGGAATTTAAGGTGAATTTCCTACATTCCTGTGATGATTCTTCTCTAGAACGCTAGTTCAGGTAACTTTGACCAAACAATGATTGTATCCTGTTTGCTTCCAAGTCCACAAATGGTACCGGGTGGCTGAGTGGGTGGCTGGTATGTTCTAGCAAAGGAGAAGGATGTGCCTAGCCATTCACTTGGAAATCAGAAACGCTCAGCATCAAAAACAGAGAAGAGTGGGTAAAGCTCAATTGGAAAAATAGGTTTATGAATGGCCGGATCTATCTCTGAAACGACCTATTGTAGTATACAGTTGAAGAACACTCTATCCTTCCATCTCATTCCATATGGTTCTCCCAAGTCACATGCAAAAAAGTGTTGTCTTGCCTTGACGTAGAAGTTCCTAAATGAGGCTATCCCAATGCCATTTTGTGTCTGACTATTAGTGAAAATTCTTGCTACGAAGGACAGCTGAAAGACCCAAAAGTAGATTAAGTGCTAAGCTGAAACTTATCCAATGCAAAAGTCTTTATCCAGAATGACTGAAACTGGCTTGTATTTTCTTATCATCCCTCTTGACCTTTATTTTAATGTATTGTCTTGGTCAAAATTAACTTAAAATATGTAATAATCCCCAGTTCACGCTTTTTTTAGAAGCATGATTGATGTTGAAACAAAAGAAATGTCTTGGTTTCTGAAGTCACTATGGGATCAGTAATACATGGGATTCCTTATTTTTCAAGTTCTAATGTTTTGTCTTCTCCAGGAATACATTCAAGATGGCATCGACTGGGCAAAAGTTGATTTGATGACAATCAAGATTGTCTTAATCCTCTTTGAGAAGGTATGAAACTCTACTTTATCGACATTTTATGCAATTGACAGTCTCATTTCGTGCTGTTGACTAAGCTGTTGAATCATCAACAATTACCCTTCATTTAACATCACAGAGGTGTAATGTAATGTACACCCACCAAGATCCATGTAACTGTTGAACTCTGTTGAGATCATTTTGATTGTTTCACGAGAATGTTATGTTTGCTATCATTGTCAGTCCTCATTTACTTTTGGCCACATTTTGGAAATCTTCACACTTTCAGTATGGAGTAATAGATTTCTGTAATCCTGTATGAGGATTAAAATTGCTGATATTTCAATATGGTATTAGTTTTTCAACTTGGTTCATGTTTTTGGATTTCTTCGCTTTACGAATGATAAACTGAACTGCATTCAGTTGACTTGTAATGTTTTCACGTCCCTCTCTCTGCTTTTATTTGTTTTTCTCTCTTGGGAAGCATTAATTATTTATTTATTTATTTTGTGAGCAGAACCATTAGGGTTGCAATCCCTTGCTCGATGAGGAATCAACTTTCCAACTGGCACTGATTTGAGTTTTGCCAATAAGCTCAAGCAACATTTGAACTCCAATCCTGTTTTTAGAGGAGAAGAGAGAAAGCATTTTACTGTGCGCCATTATGTGGAGAGGTATTTGCCATTTATTCCTGGAGAATTGTTTTACAGATTGCTAGCCGTCGCTGAACTCCCCCTCCTTACAATCTGAACCACAAAGAAAGAAGTACAAAGAGAAACGAACAAAAAATTTTAGTAATCTAAATTGCTGGGGCAACTCAAAGTTTTAAAAACTCTATAGCATCCGCTGAATTTACAGAAGGATGATGATGGATCTTTGGCTTATCTGTCCCATAACCTGTCATATTTTCATCTATTGGTAGAGAACATTTGTGGACCAAAGAAAACTCTCTAAATGGTGTCCCCGGTTATATGTTTTATGTTCTTTGATCACTACTGAAGAAATACTCCTTAAAACCTCTGATTAATATAAACTGAACTAAAACTTTCAGTTTCAGTTGATTTTATGTTTATTTAATCTTTTTCTCTATTGAGTTTAGTAATTCGTTGCTCAATCTCAGGTTACATATGACACTACTGGGTTTTCTTGAGAAGAATCGGGATTTACTTCATTTGGATTCCATCCAACTTCTGTCTTCTTGCAGATGCCACCTTCCTCAGGCTTTGCATCCAGTATGCTTACTTTATCAGAGAGAAGGCGGGGTAGTTGGTTGCTCTGTATAAATCTGGTGGAGCTGATTCACAAAAATTAGTGTTATGACAAAATTCAAGGTCAGATGATTAATCATTCTCCAAGGATCAAAAGATGGAATTGGGATAAGTCTTTCTAGTCATGTTAATTGGGATAAATGTGCCCATGTTGCATTCAATATCTTAATGTTTATATTTTTCATCTAATTGCTCAATATACACATCAGGACATAACTTAGGACTCTTTATTACAGTAACTGTGCCAATCTGAATCTAGAGTTCTTTTAGAGATCCTGTCAAATTCAATCTTTACAGTGCATATTGTGCATTAAGTGGCTCTCTTTCAAGACTAAAGAGGGAATCTCTTTCTTTCAAAGACTAAAGGGGGAATCTCTTTCTTAAGCTAAGATTTAAGACTGCCCACAATGGTTCTTTTGGAGCTAAATATTCCTATTATTACTTTTGTTGGTCAAGATTTTGCTTTTGAAAGAGAGTTATTACTATGGTCGAACAGGAATCATAATGAAATTTTGTACACCCGTCGATCATTTTCCTATGCTAGTGAAATGAGGCTTCCTCTGTGAACTTAGTAGGATAAACTTAGCGTTGTTTTCTTACACCTACAGGCGGGTCTCTCTTTGAGTTTGGGGTGCAAGGGTGGCAGATGCTAGAGAATCATGAATCAGATTAATGTCTTAGATAATTGGTGTTGATGCTCCTGTTGAGTAATATCACTGTTGTTTTCAGGGCCAATTGTTCCAATTAATGAAACGCCTTGACGAGCACAACCCCACATTTCATACGCTGTATAAAGCCAACAATTTCCAATCTCCTGGTAGCTACAATCAAGAACTTGTACTGCAACAGCTTCGATTGTTGTGGAGTCTTAGAAGTTGTAAGGATATCAAGATCTGGTTATCCGACTAGAATGTCCCATCAAAAGTTTGCCAGAAGGTAAAAAAAAAAAAAAAAAAGGAATCAATACTAGTTGCATGCACTTATCTACCTTCTACCTTCGGTCAGCTGCCATATGACCTGTTCCCTTCAACAGGTATGGTTTTCTCCTATAGACCATGTTGCATCACAGGATCCACTCAGCTTTCAGTGGCAATACTTCATCAGTTTAACATTCTACCTGAGCTGTATCAAGTTGGCTACACAAAGTTGTTTTCCGAACAGGACAGGTCAGAATTTGTAATGCCCTTTCTTTTCTATTCTGTAATTGAATGTAGAAACAGACCAGGCAAAAATCTCTCTGTACTCCTGCGTCCTTGTTTTTTTTCTCTTGCTAGAGCTTAGGATTAATTGTATGTTAACATATACAAATTTTGTTATTAGAAGTTGACAACGAAAAAAATAATCTTTTGAAGAGAAAGTACCCACCTTTGAACAACACGTGAGGAATGTGATTATTCTATAATTGTTTGAAGGGTTTAAGGTGGTAAGTCGGGAAAAGATTAACCATATATGTCAAAGAAAAGAAGGTTACCATCCTACTATCACACCTAGGAATGGAGTAGAGCTTCAAAAGGACTAGGAAACCTATTTTTCTGACCCTACCAGGACAGCCTGTCTGAGGTTCTGTGTGACTCCAATTTTAGGAGGAAATACGCTTGCGAGATTCAATTCCCCAATTCAATTATCGATTCTTAACCCTGAATGGCTTACTGAAAAACCGGCCTACGCAGCTTCTGTGGTAATCAGCAACTTTCTGCTGTTAGAAGAATTGACTGAATTGAAAACCAGCTGCATTCCTCCGAATACGCTATTCAACAAACGTTTTCATTCAGAACTGAACACTTTTTCCTACAAGCCATTTACAGAACCAATTTGTATTTTTGCCACGAATAAGAACATCACCAGCAGGACCCAACTAATTTGGATTTTTTGAGCAATTTTTTCGCTATAAATATCAGTGAAGGCATGTAGTTGGAGAATATGAATAACTATATAATGATTCTCCTCTCTCACAGCTTAAGCTTTTAGATGAGGTGTCATTTAACACGGTATCAGAGCCAAGCCAAACAAGAGGTCATGTGTTTGAATCTCATTGCCATCCAACTATGACAAAGAATTCACGTGCAAGGTTTGAAACAAAAAATAAGTTTGTTTGCTCTTGAGGGGGGCGTATTGGGGAATCTAAATAACTATATAATGTTTCTCCTCTGTAACAACTTAAGCTTTTAAATGAGGTGGTTATTTAACATGTGTGTTCGAGAAAATGACATCATTGCTTATTGTTTGATCATTTTGTTCCTGAGACAGGAACTTTCTAAATTCTTTCCTGGATAACCAATTCATTTTTATTGCAAATTGTGCAGATTGGAGTTCTTGAAGAACAAGAAATCGTACTCTGCATGGTATCTTGCGCGTGCAAAGCTTCTTTAGAGGTCATCAAGCTCGCGGCTCTCTGAAGGAGTTAAGGAGTGGAATTGCCACCCTTCAGTCGTGTATGTCTTTGTGATACATAATTTGGCATTTTTTTGCCCTTGATAAAATCTCTTAGATATAAAACTTTCTGATGCAGTGTTCGTGGTGAAAATACTAGAAAGGCATATGCAGTCTTATTGCAGAGGCATAGCGCGTATATATGTCCAAAAGCTCATTAAAGCGAGGATTTGCAGAAAAAAGTTAAGAACATAAATGACGCATCAACCGTAATACAATCAGGTATCCGTTATTTATATCTTGTTTTGTAAAAGATGACATGGGTAAAGCGTTATATTCCATTTGTTATTGCTTATTCCGATAGACCTTAAACTGCTAGTGGATTGTTTAAGTGGGCTGTTATATTTGTTGGCTGGAGTCTTAATCCCATCTGAAAAGCTACCTCCAGTTCTGCAATGATTTACTTTGTTTTTTCCTCTGATGAAAGCCTATAACATACTTTTCAGGCCTTTAGTGGTGAGACTAATATAATAAAGTTATCTTTCTCACCTATTTTTTTTTTTTTTTTTTTTTTTTTTGCTTTTCTAGTTATTCGTTGGCTGGTGGTCAGAAGATGCTCGGGTGATATAGGCTTGCTGCAATTTGGAGGAAGAAAGGTACCAGGGTTCTTTGGCTTTCCCTTGTGAAATCGTGCGACTTAATGTATGCATATTTTAAGATATTTGAAGCCAATTTATGATTACAATGTAAGTTTTGAAATACAATCTATTTGAAGCCTAGGCCATGTGTGATGCGTTCAATCCGAGAACTATTTTCCTCATACAAATTGTTTTCTTGTCTTGCTGCAACTCTCTCTCTCTCTCTTTCACACACACCACACACACACACATGCATGCGTAGATTATCATTAGTTATCTTGTCCCATATCTTTGGCTTATATGAACATTATTACATTGAGAATCAGGCTAATGAGACAGATGAGGTGCTGGTGAAGTCATCATTCCTTGCTGAACTGCAACGCGAGTCCTCAGAGCTGAAGCTTGTCTGAGGGAGAGAGAGAGGAGAACGACATCCTTCACCAACGTCTCCAACAGTATGAGAACAGGTGGTCCGAATATGAGCTAAAAATGAAGTCCATGGAACAACTATGGCAGAAACAAACAATGAGATCATTGCAGTCGAGCCTTCCATCGCAAAGAGGAGCCTAGCTTTTGATGATCCACAAAGACAGTCAGTAGCCTCTGTCAATGGCAATGATGAACAAGAATCCAATTGGGACATGAACAGCAACGGAGGAAGATCATCAAGTACAAGTGTCATCGGTCGATTGGCTGAAGAGTTTGAGCAAAGGAGTCAAGTGTTTGGAGACGACGCCAAGTTCTTGATAGAAGTAAAATCAGGTCAGGCTGAGGCGGGTCTAGAGCCCGATAGTGAGCTTAGGAAGTTGAAACAGGTGTTTGAAGCTTGGAAGAAAGATTATGGAGCAGATTGAGGGAAACGAAGGTGATCCTCCACAAGCTTGAAAATGAGCAAGGGTCAACGGATAGTAAGGCGAGAAAGAAATGGTGGGGTAGGAGGAGCAGCACGAAGATGATCGACTGAGTTGTACCGTTAAAAGTTTTACGGGTAACCGTTTGTTTTTAGTTTTGTATATCTTTGCTTAATGTTGTCTATTCTCATTGTGTTATGTATGTATAATTGCAATAGGCGATTTGTTGCAGTTTTTGGTGGCTCTTTTTTACCCTTAATGAACAATATAGAGGCAAGATGAAAATGATAGTGTTGTAAAGTAAGAGTGCATCACTTTTCAGAGCAAAGATTTGTTTTCCTCTTTTGCGTCTATGGATGCACGAGAGTGTTTCTACTGCAACTCTCGACAAAGCATGGATGTATCGTAGTTGAATATTGCAAGTTTGTGTCAAAAATGCCATTTTTGAATTTCTTGGAGTGGAGTAATTTTATAGTCATGCCAATTAATTCAAGCTCAGCTATTCCGAAGCAAAATCAAGCCCGCCCATGTTAAGGTGCGGGCTAAGGTTAAAAATGACCAATAAAACATTTGGTTGATGGCCAGTAGGACAATTAAGTTTG
This sequence comes from Petrea volubilis, assembly GCA_026212405.1. Taxonomy (NCBI): domain Eukaryota; kingdom Viridiplantae; phylum Streptophyta; class Magnoliopsida; order Lamiales; family Verbenaceae; genus Petrea; species Petrea volubilis. The sequence goes on along the minus strand of CM047879.1, from coordinate 20,380,290 downwards.
ACCCATAAATAAATGCCATGTGCGTAAAATGAATGGTAAGTAGTATCCTTATCCGGAGGATTTTAAGAGATGTGGCATAGCCACTTGGCAAGGAAATTGGGCATGCGACAAATGTACCAAGTCATTTGAAATGTTCCAGTTGCGCCAAGAATAAAGGAAAGTTTGTTGGAGTTGTCGGACTACAAATGAAGAGTATCCACAAGTTCAAGATGTACAACCCAATCAGTCAACATAAAAACACTTCTACATTGAGAAGTAAACATTTTGTTCCATTTTTTAGGTAGAAGTTAAAATGAATTAAGATTAGCTTAGTTCAAAAGTAGTGAAACCGTCTTATGAGGATCATAGTCATGTTCATTTAGTTCAGATGGAATTTTCAATGTGTTTTCTTTGAGGTGACGCTAGGGCATAACCATCATTCACTCATTAGAAAATAGGAGTGAGATATCAATGGCTTACGGTATCTTATATTCACGTCAAATATTATGCATGAAGAAATATAGATATTACCTATTAATATTAGTAGGATAATATATCGTATCAATGCAGTTTTGTAGTCATATCCTATCAATGTCCATTCGAATAGTATAGTATCAATGTAGTTTCTCGTTCATTTTCGTCTGTTACAAGTTTTTTTATCATTTGTATATTAAATTTTTAAGTCCTACATTATGTTACAGGTAGTCAGAGCCTTAGTGGTAGTAGTTGCCTACTCTGGTCGGTCACTCTGATTCAAAGTCAATACAGACGCATTTTACATTTCATATCGAATCTTTACATTATGTATTTGTTGTACAATGGTTCATTTGCACACTACACAAAATCTCTTTCTATAGTTGCTACTTTTACCCATTGGATTCAGTAGTTGTGAAATTTTGAGCAAACACAAGTCTGACAGAGAAATTAAATCTCAACTTTACATAGTAACTATACTCAAGTTGGGTGTGTTTAGAGAACACTGAAAGAAGGCTGCTATGCGAGTCATTTTTCTCCTATTTTATGAAATTATTAAAATAAAAAGAAAACAGGATCCATATATGCAAAATTTCAAACTAAGTTTGTAAACTAGAATGATCAACATAACAATCTGCCAGAGTGTTTAAAATAGAAATAGAAAAAAAACTAACATAGCCATCTTTCGGGGTGTAATTAGGGATGGCAATGGGTCCGGGTTAGACCCGAACCTGCCCCTAATAGGGTGTGGGTTTGAAGACTCCTAACCGGGTCGGGGTGAGTCCCGGGTCTCCTTTTTTGAATCCGGACCCACCCAAACCTGCCCCGGTTAGTAATTTATATATATTTTTATTTATTATTTTATGTAAAATTATATAAATATACATCTTTATTTCATATATAAAAGTATATTATATAAATAGTTACTTA
>CM047879.1:20346402-20378407 GCA_026212405.1 Petrea volubilis | reverse complement strand
CAGAGTGACTTGGTTTTCTTCATCCACAGATGAAGTAAATCATCCATCATTATAGGTTAGTCAGCCGCTTATTGAATTTGCCTCTTTTCTCACTACTTGCTCTTTTCTTGAGCTACGGGTATGCAAAAGTGTGTTTGCATTACATTTTTTTTAGCAGCCAACATTTACTGAGCTGATGAAGATGGATCTCTGCTATGTTAAACTTGTAGAATTTGTGGTTGTATCATGAGATCATGATGCTCATATCTCTTGGTTTTCTTAAAAGGCCAAATTGGACACTGTTCTGCAGCTTAACACACCATTGTGTCGAGTCGTTAGAGAAGTGTTTTTTCATAATTTGGAATTGTTTTGGGCTATTGAAACAGGGATGGATGCAGACCCGAACTATTGTTGGGTGGTGGGGTGGGGGAGTTGCATTACTAATGAGAAAGTTTGGGTAATTTTTACAATTATAAAAGTCGAATCAAACTCCAATTTGATAGAGATATAAAGGAAAGCCAGAATTCTCTTTAAGAAAAATTACATACTTGAAATCTTTTAACAATACAAATTGTGTTGGATTGCCACACAACATGCTTTCATAACCTAAACTATAGCTTGTAAAGAAATGAATTCAAATATATATGATTCTTGTCTTGACATTAAGAATTGGATCAGATAATCCATAAGAAAGGTTTCCAAATTCTTATTATTTCAATAAGAAGCGAATAAGCAAACAAGTTTCTTCTTCTTCTTCCTTGTTTTTTTTCCTCGTGAACTCTTTGATTCGTTTAAGCTGAACTTGATAGGAAGTAAGAGAAAGACTACAGTGGAATGATGTGAGCTTCATTAATATCTGTAAATTGGTTGGATTTAAAATCTGTTGGTCTATCATTGTTGTACAAGCTCAAGAAATCAATAGAATCATTGAGAAGTAGAGTGATACAGAGTTTAGAAATAGCGGTTATTGGACTTAGGTTGGATGAGCCAACCACTTGAGAACATGTATAAACTTCTATATGACCTCTATGTATATGTATGTCTACCAGTAAATTGTCCAAATCTTTGGGTGAGGCATGGATATTCTTAGCTGCCACCCCTTCTGTACATCTGTCCACGCCTTAAAATGTTTTGTGTATTTCTATGATTCGGCCTTTGGATCTTATTCAAGGCAATCTGTTAGAATATTGTTCTTTGTTTGTTGTGCTTCTTGACGCTTTAAGTATTCTTTAATATAAGTGTGAGCCAGATGGAAGGATGTCTCATCTTTACAAAATCTATTTTGTGTATCAGTCGATGCTGGGTCTGTCTTAAGGCTTCCCGGCCAAGCTCTTGTCTTTGGTCGAGATTATAGTTTTTTTCCTTTTGAAGGAGTGACTTCTTAATTGCTTTTGAGATGCTTTCCAGGGGAAAAAAGTACTCTTATGTGATCTATGGGCTGTAAGACCCATAATTAATCCCTTATATACTCCAAACTTGTGTTCTTTTGATGTTGCTATCAATTTGACAAAGTGCAGTGCCTTTCTTTTTATTCAGTGGGGAAAGTGGAGCTGGAAAAACTGAGACAGCAAAGATAGCCATGCAATATTTGGCTGCCCTGGGAGGTGGTAGTGGGATAGAGTATGAGATACTGAAAACAAATCCAATTTTGGAAGCCTTTGGTAATGCCAAAACATTAAGAAATGACAACTCAAGTCGCTTTGTAAGTTCCTTGAAATGAGTTGAACTAGTGGAAGTGAATAAATAAGTCTTTTCTGTTCATAATTTAGAATAACATGACCTATCCTGTCTGCAGGGAAAGCTGATTGAAATTCACTTTAGTGAAACTGGGAAAATATCTGGTGCCAAGATTCAAACTTGTAAGATAGCATCGATAATAAAGATCTTGACATTAATTTACTGTATGCAATTGTGGAATTACGAATACTGATCTGAGTCATTTATTTTGTGTTCTGTCATCCAACACGGTGCATTGATCTGATAGTTTTACTTGAGAAGGTACTTGTTAATCTACTTCTATTGATTTCCTTAAGATCATTTTGCATTCCAATGCAAACACTCAAGCGGCTTTTTGATGTGCAGTCCAGAGTTGTTCAATGTTCAGAGGGAGAACGGTCATATCATATCTTTTATCAGCTTTGTGCTGGAGCTCCACCTGTTCTTAGAGGTACAACATTATCCACATCCATGCATGTGGTTCTGGTAATGATTGGAGATGTCACAGTGTTTTGATTTTGGTGCTCTCCTCTCTCTCTCTCACACACACACACAACACACAGTCTGTGTGTGTGTGTGTGTGTGTGTGTGTGTGTGTGCGTGTGTGCGTGTGTATCTGTCTCCCTATTGGTTGTATATTGACGCTATTATTTCTATGCCCTTTTATGCAGAAAAATTGAAATTAAAGAATGCAGATGAGTTCAAGTACTTGAGCCAAAGCAGCTGCTTTACAATAACTGGGGTAGATGATGCTGAACAGTTTGGTATAGTAAAGGTATTGATCCTTAATATCATCATTTCACCAACCTTTACCATTATCATGCTCTTGTATTGTGGACTGAGATAACTTAGCCGTTAATCTTCCTCCTACCCAGGAAGATCTGGATTTGTGTCATGTTAAAAAAGAAGACCAAGATAGTGGTATTTGCAATGCTAGCTGCAGTGTTGTGGCTGGGAAATGTCTCCTTTACAGTGATTGATAGTGAAAATCATGTTGAACCAGTGGTGGACGAAGGTGAGTATATCTCAAGGTGAAGATGCAAAAAGGATACTGCAGACGAAGTGTTGAGAAAAAAGACGCTTGTGTTGGACTTGCTAAACTTCACTCGGATTATGCTAGTCAAATGGAGAGAAATACAACAAGAAAAGAAAAAAAAAAAAGAAAAAAATCCTAGTTGGGCCATTTGAGTCTTCTCTATCTTACTTCAAGCCTACTAAATTTCATTGCTGAGGGACGGTAGTTTTCTGTATTTTCTCTGTTTCATTGATGATATTAAGCGTTAAGCTTATGTGATGGTAGAGCAACTCGCTAATAAGTGTCTTTCAGTTTTTTATCTTCTCATCAAGAGTTTTTATCTTGTTTGAAGGGGTCCAGAGGGTGCAATGTATTCTTTTAATAATAATCCTTTCAACATATATTTGAAAGCAGACTCTTACGGTTACCTAGCTCAAATTGTTCAAATCTTCCCTAGCTCCTCCTTTGTATTAATATCATAAAACACATATGATTATATACAAATCCCGTCTCATATTCCTGGAAGGTGCATGAATTTTTGTATTGGTATCTCCCATTTTTCAGGTCTAGTCAATGTTGCGGCACTGATTACAGTGCAACATTGAGGAGTTAAGCTAGCTCTGTCAACTCGGAAAATGAGAGTTGGAAACGATACAGATTGTTCAAAAGACTTACGCTAGCTCAGGTTAGAGAGGTTGCGCTTGGGACAATATTAGTTAGATATCGCTACTAATGACCTCGTGGGTTTGAAAGCTGTACATGTAACAAATTTTCTGACTTTTAAAACTTTTTTCAGGCCATTGATACAAGAGATGCTTTAGCAAAATCATTTATTCTGGTTTGTTTGACTGGCTAGTGGATCAAATCAATAAATCACTAGCAGTAGCAAAGTGCGGCACTGGAAGATCGATTAGTATTCTTGATATTTATGGTTTTGAATCATTTGAGGTATGTGTCTTTCCTCTACTTTGACAACTCTCCTGTTCTTGTCTTTTGTTCGCAGTTGAACTTATCATTTTTTCTTTCTTTAGAGGAACAGTTTTGAGCAGTTCTGCATCAATTATGCCATGAAGATTACAACAACACTTCAATCGTCACTTGTTCAAATTGGAGCAAGAGGGTGACTATTTCATATTATTGCTTTAATTCATGTCTCATATTCTTGCCAGATCTTTGTTACATGCTAATTGTATTTGCTGCTTGTTATGACTTAATATTTAAAGTGAAGGGAGACGGATTGAAAACAAAATGGTACGTGGTTGTGCCAACTCGGCCTACATCCACGGGACAAAAGCCCATAGGGCTAAGACATTTTCATTTTCTCTTTGTTAGAAGGTCTAATATGAATATTTGTAAGTTAGCATATTTATGGTAGGATTAGGATTTCTATATCAATTAGGATTCTAATATTACTTTGTTACCTTATTTCTACTTTCCTTAGGACTCTTGTAGTCTTCTATTTCCATCTCTATATAAAGGAGATAGGATACTATGAATAATGCACGAAGATAATTTTTCTCTTCCAACACTCTTATGTGTGGTTACAATGGACACCTATTTATATTGGTGAATTACATAAGTAGATAAATGGTAAATTGAGGAAATCACTCCTAAATCAGATCTAAAAGATTACAAGACGAATTAGGTAGCGATCTTGTAAATATTCTCATGAACCAATTATTAATTCTTAACACTTGTAATCTTGCTAACTTGAATAACTTACACAGTCCCAAATCTTAGCATCTTCTTCCTTTCCAACAACCCAAAAATAGTAGATATACTTATAGAAACATGGAGTAGCTCCAAGGACATAAATAGCCTTACCTTGAATGTTGAGCATATGTGCCAGGCATACCTGATTAAGTTACCTTGTATATTGAAAAATAAATGTATATTAACAAGTAAGAAGAGTTTTTTTTTCTTGTACATAAGCTTTGTGATTCAATGTCCTATTTATACTAGTACATATGACCTTCATAAATATCCTACTAAGTACACCAACAATCCCTAGCCACATATTTTCATCACATGTTTTTCTACTAAATACACAACAAGCCCTAGCCACATATTTTCATAACATGTTTTCCATTTCTCACACTCCCCCTCAAGGTGGAGAATATATATCATATGCTCCAAGCTTGTTACAAAGAAATTTACTCTAGCCCATTTAATGCCTTTATAATAAGTCAGCTATTTGATCATTCGACGCACATGAGAAGTACGGATGATATTTGTAGTATCTTCTCATGTAATAAAATGACAATCCACCTTGGTATGCTTTGTACGCTTGTGAAAATCTGGATTGTTTGCTCTATGAATTGCAACTTGATTATTGCACACTAATTGCATCGATTGAGATTGAGTCCTGCTTGAACCCAAGACTTTCCAAAAAAATGCCTTAGCCAGATCAATTCACACGTAGTGTATGCCATTGCCTGATATTCTGCTTTACACTTGATCTCAATACTACACTTTGCTCCTTGCTTTTCCACGAGATTAAGTTACCTCCAAAAAAAAATACAATATCCAAACGTAGACCCTCTATTAGATATAGAGCTAGCATAATTTGCATTAGTGTATCCAACAACAGGAGGTGGCCATGAGTTTGTATAACAAACACATGCCAGCAATGCTTTCCTCCAAGTATTTCAAAATTCTTATTATTGCATCCAATGGTTAATTCGAGGAGAGTTAAGGAATTGACTCACCACACTAACTGCAAACGAAATGTCTGGTTGAGTAACAATTGGTTAGTTTAGTTCCCAACCAGTCTCCTGTACTTCTCTGAATCATCTAATGGTTTTCCCTGGTCATTGGATAACTTGGTGTTAGAAGCCATGGGAGTCAACCTGCACATCCTAATTTTTTATGTGTATTGTGTGGTACTCTATTTTTATACATGAATATGTATAATAATTATGTTTTATTTTAGAAATAACTATATGCATGATTAATTATTTGGTGTTTTATGTGATCAGTATCTTTATGTGACATCCTAAATTTTACATGTTAATTGTGTGATATTTTAAGTTTTTATAAGGAATAGATATAATATCGATTACATATACCTATGCATGTAAAACCGGTTACAATATACACAAATATGTATAAATTCGATTTTTTAACCCTAAAATATGTATAATTTCGAAATTATTAATAAATAAATATAATTGTAGGCAATTTTATTTGTTACATATGTTAAGGACACTTGTCCATATCATATGGTAGAAGAGATTTAGGGCACATGTTATCTTTATAAGTTGTGGGAAATATGATCAAGCCATCTCATGACACACTTGTTCTTATGAAGTTCAGATAAAGTGATCTCCTAGAATTAAAAGACACGTGTAGGGACATTTGTTTCATCACCCTAAACCCTAGGACATTTGTGTGCAAGCTATACAAGCCCTTATCTCAACCCAAAGGCTATAAATGTGTCCTTAGTCATTAAGCAAAGATCAATGGTCATGATTTAGGCAAAAATGCACATTAGGTATTGAAAAGATAAGATTTGGGACACCTAAATCCTTATCTCATCTTGATTCATACACTTGGAATTATCTTGAAATTTATCAGTAAAATAATAAATGTGTCTTGAGTACACACCTATAATAGGGGGCCTTCCCCCACATTTGGAAAGCACAACACACACACAACACACACATGAAAAACACCAGCCGCTGCTGCATATACACGGTCACACACATACACACATCACACATACGGTACAACATTCTTATACATATATAGAAGAAACACTCTAAAGACTACACACACGGTCTAGGCATAAGAAGGTGATATTGAGTTGATGTAGTCAATCCAATCCAACATCTCGGTGAGACATAACTAGTTAAGTTAGGAGCTTTACTTATCTTCATAGTCAGAGTTTTACTTAGATTCATGTGTATTATGTTTCTAAGTATGTTAAATTGTGAATTTATTAGGTGATATGTTATGTGATTATGTGACTATGTGCACTTAGGCCACACACACATGCACCTTATGCGGCTAGGTAGAGCTTCCTACTTAAATATCGTGCTGACACCTCTTACATACAGTTATACTAGAGTAGCGCAGCGGAAGCATAGTGAGCCCTAATTGTAAAGGGAGATTCTAGCAGAGAAGAGTGTTTTGGTTAAAAGTTGAGCTAAGGATGTGAGTGGCTTTATTGTATAGTTTCCTTCTAGCAAGATGAGACTTGCTATGATTGTTATTGTAACGATGTCTATTTTGACCCGTTTATGTGTAAGTTTTATTTTATCGGACCCGAACCGTGGGGTGTCCCACAATCGGTTTTGCTCCTAACATTTCTATTTTGATAGTAAGTCTAGTGTGCATTTCCTTTGTGAAAGGGCAATGCCAGGACGGGATCTAACTACTTCATTCCCCAAGAAATAATTTAGCTCCCCCATAACTTTGGTTTGGAATTGAGATTGAAGAATGTTCTTCAATTGTTGTGTGCCTGTGTTATCATCTCCTGTAATAACAATGTCATCGACATAGACAACAAGTAGAACGATACCAGTAGATGTACATTTATAAAAGACAGAATGATCTACAGGACATTGATTCACGCCAAAGGAGATTACAACTTTAGCGAATTGCCCAAACTAGGCACGAGGAGACTGTTTGAGGCCATAGAGTTATTTTTTGGTGACATACCATACCAGACTCCCCCTGAGCAACATACCCGAGACGTTGCTCCATGTAGACCTCTTCGTCGGAGTTGCCATTGAGAAAGGCATTGGTAACGTCCAGTTGATGTAATGACCAAGAAAATGTAGCTGCCAAAGAGATGAATAATCGAATGGAAGACATTTTTGCAATAGGAGAAAAAGTATCTGAATAGTCTAAACCATACACTTGAGCATATCATTTGGCTACAAGATGCCCTTTACGGCGATAAATGGAGCTATCTGGATTGACTTTGATAGCATACACCCACTTACAACCTACAGTGGACTTACCGGAGGAAGTGGGACAAAATCCCAAGTTCCATTATGGTGAAGAGCAGACATTTCAGTATCCATTGCACTTTTCCAATTAGGATGAGAAAGGGCATGTTGGATGTTAGTGGGGATAGGAATAGAATCGATAGCAGATATAAATGAAGCATAGGTGGGAGATAAAGAACCACAAGAGACAAAATAGGATATAGGGTGTAAGGTGCAAGTGCGCTTGCCTTTACGAAGAGCAATGGGAAGATCTAACTCGGACGCTGGGGATGTGGTAGGATTTGGGAGGCGGGGAGACGATTTCGGAGGGTAGGAGGCCGAAGGAGATGGGCATGCGGGATGCCGCCCAATGTAAACTTGCAAGTCTTGGTGAGGCCATCGATTGGAATATGATGGTGAAGGGGGTGAGGGGTGTCTTAGAGACACCGGCATTGGAAGTGTGGCAAGCTATCAGAGTAAGGATATGATTTGTGTAATATGGTATAGACTCAAAAAATGTGATGTTAGCACTACAGAAGAACTTCTGTGTGATAGGGTCATAACAATGATATCCTTTCTGTGTTCGAGAGTTACCCAATAAAACACGCTTAGTGGATCGAGGAGTCAACTTATCACAAGTTGAATTCATGAGGTGGACAAAGTAAATAGACCCCAATATGCGGGGTGGGAGATTGAAAATGGGTTCATTAGGAAATAAATAGAACGAGGTGAAACATTACCTAACATAGTAGATGGCATGCGATTAATTAAGTAACAAGCAGTGAGAATGGCATCACCCCAAAATTGTTTAGGGACATGGGCATGAAACATGGTACGAGTGACATCCAACAAGTGCTTGTGTTTCCTTTCAGCAACCCCATTTTGTTGGGGAGTGTAAGGACACGAGGACTGATGTATAATGCCATGGGTACGCAGAAATGTTTGAAAATAATGCAAAAAATACTCTTTGGCATTATTAGTTCTTGGCGTGCAAATAGTATGATCAAATTGAGTTTGAATTTCTGAATAAAATGCACGAAAAGTAGAAAATAACTTAACACAACTTTTGAGTAGGTAAATCCATGTGTTGCGCGAGAAATCATCAACAAAAATAACAAAATAACGCGGGTCCCCAAACATCGGAATGAACTGAATCGAAAGGACGCAAAAAGCATTTATTTTGACGTAAGGGGAAAGGGACACGATAATGTTTGCCTAGTTGACAAGACTCACACTTGAGAGACTCGATATGACATAGATGCGGGGTAAGTGCCTTTAGTTTTTCAAGGAAGGGGTCGCCAAGACGGCAATGTATGTGGAATGGTGAGGTGGATGCTTGGTGTGCAGTTGGCGATGGCACTTCAATTCCATAAAGCCTGCGAGATTCACACCCTTCACCAATGGTCTTCCTTATCTTTAAATCCTTTAATCTTGAATGACAAAGGAATTAGAAAAAAAAGGTCATGGAGCAGTTAAATTGTTTAGTTAAATGACTGATAGACATTAAATTAAAAGAAAAATGAGGAATATAGAGGATAGACGATAAAAATAAGGAAGGTGATTGTGATACGGTGCTGACGGCTTGAACTTTGGTTTGGGGATCCATCAGCTAAGATAACACCTGGAAATGAGTTTGAATATTGAAGATGAGAAAGTATTTTGGAGTCACTTGTCATGTGGTTAGATGTGGCTGAATCAAGTATCCAAGGTGTAGGAGTTGTAGAGGTGGAGAGTAAGCAAGTTGTATGATTCCCTAAGCAAAGGAGGCAATCGGAAGAGCTGCTTTCTGCTCAGATTAGTACTAAACAAATTTGGCATACTCTTCGCTTGAGAAAGTCACACTGTTGGTGTTAGTGGGAACATTTGTGCGAACTCCTGAACTATAGCTATGCCCACTAGTATGATGAGAGGCCAAGGTAGATTGATCCGTAAGAGGTGTGTTGAATTGTGATGACTGGTACGTGGAGAACCGAAGAGCACGGGAGTAAACCTCCTCTAGACTAGGTAATTCAGAGCTTGCGAGGATTTGAGACCGAAATGGTTCATATTCAAATGTTAAGGTAGCTAAGAACAAAAAAACATCAAGTTGGTCTCTCTGCTTTTGCATAGATGCAATGTCAGAAGAGATGAGAAAAAGACTTCCGTTTTAGCACAGAGACGACTACAGTTGCCAAAGTGTTTGGTCAAATTCTGACCCTCCATACAAATAGACTGAAATTGAGTTGTGACTTCATACATGCGGGACTTGTTGCTTGTAAAGAGCTTACGTAGGTGAATCCAGATCGCTTTAATGCTGTCATGATTGATGCATAAGTCAGCAATTGGAGGCTCCATGGAATTGCAAAGTCCTGACATGATTTGGTTGTCTTCTTGTTGCTAAAGGTCATGAATCATTTTTGGATGGTGGGTCATTGATGAAGTATTTGGCCTTATCGATACCACAGAGAAACACCAAAATTAAGATGGACCATTGATGATAATTACTATCATTTAATTTACGGTTAGTAATTTGAAGAGTGGAACTAGACAAGTATTTGATCTCCATGAAGGAAAAGTATGACACAGAATGACGGAATTTAACGGCTGCAGCGTAGGACGATTGGAGAGCGTAACACCGGGAATGGTCCGACAGAAGCTCCAGATTTTAACAAAACAACCGGTAAAGGAGATCGGAAAGACTAGTTCTTTTTTTTTTTTTTCCTCTCCTTACGGGATAATTGGAAGAAACAACTAGGAGATAGGATGGGTGGTCCAAAATTTGGCTCTAATACATAAGAGGTGTATTTTTTTTTTTTTTCGCACATAAGCTTCATGATTCCCAAGTCCTATTTATATTAGTACATATGGACCTTCATAAATGCCCTACTAAGTACACCAACAATCCCTAGCCACTTATTTTCATCACATGTTTTTCTACTAAATACACCAACAATACTTAGACACATATTTTAATCGCATGCTTTTCATTTTTCACATCATCCACTAAAGCTTAGCACTAGCATTAGCAGTTATATGCAGCACCCTACGAAATCAATGAGGCAATTCAAATTGCGTAGTCTTATGTCAGTGCAGATTTGGCCATGAATACTACAGACTAGTTCAACTTTTCTCTATTATATCACTTTGATCATTAAAATTCCGATTTTTGTGAAACCTTTACTGTGTGTTACTGAAAAGTCATAATCTTGGGAACTTTTTCTTTATAATGGGAAATTGGGAATGATGCTTGGGATTTTTGTATTGATAAGTCAATAGCTTTGAGCAAGACAACATAGATATTACCCTTGAAAGCAATATGAACAACTGTTAAATGACCAGCTCATCTAAAAGCTTAAGCTGTTAAGAGAGGAGAGTCGTCAAATATTGAACATTTTCAACATGCCCTCGCATGTGCAAGTAGACTTCTTTTTGTATTAAGCCTTGCATAGGAAAGTCTTTTTCATAAATGTGTGGCGGTGAGATTCGAACACAGGATCTCTTGTTTGGCTTGGTTCTAATACCAAGTTAAGTGACCACCTCATCTAAAGGTTTAAGCGTTAGAGAGGAGAGTTATCAAATATTGATTATCTTCAACAACAACCATTAAAAATTCACATTATGCTTTTGGGCATGTGCATATTGTTAGAAGATCTAATAGAATATTTGGTAGGTTAGCATATTATGGTAGGGTTAGGATTCCTATATCAATTAGGATTCTAACATTATTTTGTTACCTTATTTTTAGTTTATTTAGAACTCTTGTATTCTTCTATTCCTATCTCTATATAAAGGAGATAGGAGACTATGAATAAGATACGAACATATTTTTCTCTTCCAACATGGTATCAGAGCAGGTTCGAAAGAAGAAGAAAAAAAAAAAAAAGGCGGTTCCAACCTGCCCTCCAATTTTTTTTTTTTCTCCTTTTTTTCTATCTCCGCCACTCCCTGACGTCGCCGCCCGTCGTTGCCGGCGGTGATCGTTTATCTCCTCCATCAGATCTCCGATCTATTAACTCTTCCCTTTCCTCTCTTTATTGAAAAAAAAAAAAAAATCGAAAAAAAAAAATCAAAAAAAAAAAAAAAAGCTCAGAAACCCAAACCTGTTTTTCAAGGCTGCATCCCACCCTCCCAAACCCTAGATCCGCCGCCGCGTGCCTCACCGGAACACCTCCCTCCGGCGCTGTGCCCTCTTCTTCCTCGTGCGTTCTCTCTTCACTCCCTACTTCTGCGCTGCCCCCCTGTGCTCTCGTTTTGTGCTGCTCGCGCACTGCCCAGCAGCGCCCTCTTTTCTCTTTCATCGTGCGCGCCCAGCCGCGCTCTCTTTTCTCCTTCCTCATGCGCCGCCCAGCAGCGCCCTCTTTTCTCTTTCATCGTGCGTGCCCAGCCGCGCTCTCTTTTCTCCTTCCTCGTGCGCCGCCCAACAGCGCCCTCTTTTCTCTTTCATCGTGTGCGCCCAGCCGCACTCTCTTTTCTCTTTGTGTGGGTATCATATTTACCTCACACTTCTCATGGCTTTATCTCTATTTCTCGTGATTTATAAACTACTTTCACAATTTACTCGTGCTCTTTCTCAATCTATCTTGGTGTTTCAAGCTTTCAGAATTTTCAGCTTGAGGGGGAGGAATGCAATATTTAATATGTTAGGATATTTTTTCAATTTGTTAGGATTATTTTTATGTCTTTCATTGTTGTTTTTCTTTTTAGCAAGCTGTGTATGTTTCTTAAGCATACTCCAGCTTGAGGGGAAGTGTTAGAAGATCTAATAGAATATTTGGTAGGTTAGCATATTATGGTAGGGTTAGGATTCCTATATCAATTAGGATTCTAACATTATTTTGTTACCTTATTTCTAGTTTGTTTAGAACTCTTGTATTCTTCTATTCCTATCTCTATATAAAGGAGATAGGAGACTATGAATAAGATACGAACATATTTTTCTCTTCCAACACATATAAATTTCGAAAGGTTTGATTTTAGGGCCCTTCATCCTAACTGGAGCAATATAGAGCCTACACTATGCAAATGTCAGCGTTCTCATTACAATTCCTGAGGTAGCTTTTGGAAACATAGTTAGGCTCTTCTTCACAATATGGAATTTAAGGTGAATTTCCTACATTCCTGTGATGATTCTTCTCTAGAACGCTAGTTCAGGTAACTTTGACCAAACAATGATTGTATCCTGTTTGCTTCCAAGTCCACAAATGGTACCGGGTGGCTGAGTGGGTGGCTGGTATGTTCTAGCAAAGGAGAAGGATGTGCCTAGCCATTCACTTGGAAATCAGAAACGCTCAGCATCAAAAACAGAGAAGAGTGGGTAAAGCTCAATTGGAAAAATAGGTTTATGAATGGACGGATCTATCTCTGAAACGACCTATTGTAGTATACAGTTGAAGAACACTCTATCCTTCCATCTCATTCCATATGGTTCTCCCAAGTCACATGCAAAAAAGTGTTGTCTTGCCTTGACGTAGAAGTTCCTAAATGAGGCTATCCCAATGCCATTTTGTGTCTGACTATTAGTGAAAATTCTTGCTACGAAGGACAGCTGAAAGACCCAAAAGTAGATTAAGTGCTAAGCTGAAATTATCCAATGCAAAAGTCTTTATCCAGAATGACTGAAACTGGCTTGTATTTTCTTATCATCCATCTTGACCTTTATTTTAATGTTATTGTCTTGGTCAAAATTAACTTAAAAATATGTAATAATCCCCAGTTTCACGCTTTTTTTAGAAGCATGATTGATGTTGAACAAAAGAAATGTTTGGTTTCTGAAGTCAATATGGGATCAGTAATAAATGGGATTCCTTATTTTTCAAGTTCTAATGTTTTGTCTTCTCCAGGAATACATTCAAGATGGCATCGACTGGGCAAAAGTTGATTTTGATGACAATCAAGATTGTCTTAATCTCTTTGAGAAGGTATGAAACTCTACTTTATCGACATTTTATGCAATTGACAGTCTCATTTCGTGCTTGTTGACTAAGCTGTTGAATCATCAACATTTACACCTTCATTTAACATCACAGAGGTGTAATGTAATGTACCAACCACCAAGATCCATGTTAACTGTTGAAATCTGTTGAGATCATTTTGATGTTTCACGAGAATGTTATGTTTGCTATCATTGTCAGTCCTCATTTACTTTTGGCCAAATTTTTGGAAATCTTCACACTTTCAGTATGGAGTAATAGAATTTCTGTAATCCTGTCTGAGGATTAAAATTGATGATATTTAATATGGTATTAGTTTTTCAACTTGGTTCATGTTTTTGGATTCTTCGTTTACGAATGATAAATGAACTGCATTCAGTTGACTTGTAATGTTTTCAAGTCCCTCTCTCTGCTTTTATTTGTTTTTCTCTCTTGGGAAGCATAATTATTTATTTATTTATTTTGTGAGCAGAAACCATTAGGGTTGCAATCCTTGCTCGATGAGGAATCAACCTTTCCAAATGGCACTGATTTGAGTTTTGCCAATAAGCTCAAGCAACATTTGAACTCCAATCCTTGTTTTAGAGGAGAAAGAGAGAAAGCATTTACTGTGCGCCATTATGCTGGAGAGGTATTTGCCTTTATTCCTGAGAATTGTTTTACAGATTGATAGCCGTCGCTGAACTCCCCCTCCTTACAACTTGAACCACAAAGAAAGTACAAAGAGAACCGAACAAAAAATTTTAGTAATCTAAATTGCTGGGGCAACTCAAAAGTTTAAAACTCTATAGCATCCGCTGAATTTACAGAAGGATGATGATGGATTTTGGCTTATCTGTCCCATAACTGTCATATTTCATTTATTTGGTAGAGTAACATTTGTGGACCAAAGAAAATCTCTAAATGGTGTCACCGTGCTTATATGTTTTATGTTCTTTGATCACTACTGAAGAAATACTCCTTAAAACCTCTGATTAATATAAACTGAACTAAAACTTTCAGTTTCAGTTGATTTTATGTTTATTTAATTTTTTCTCTATTGAGTTTTAGTAACTTCGTTGCTCATCTCAGGTTACATATGACACTACTGGGTTTCTTGAGAAGAATCGGGATTTACTTCATTTGGATTCCATCCAACTTCTGTCTTCTTGCAGATGCCACCTTCCTCAGGCTTTTGCATCCAGTATGCTTACTTTATCAGAGAAGGCGGTAGTTGGTGCTCTGTATAAATCTGGTGGAGCTGATTCACAAAAATTAAGTGTTATGACAAAATTCAAGGTCAGATTGATTAATCATTCTCCAAGGATCAAAAAGATGGAATTGGGATGAAGTCTTTCTAGTCATGTTAATTGGGATAAAATGTGCCCATGTTGCATTCAATATCTTAATGTTTATATTTTCATCTAAATTGCTCAATATACACATCAGGACATAACTTAGGACTCTTTATTACAGTAACTGTGCCAATCTGAATCTAGAGTTCTTTTAGAGATCCTGTCAAATTCAATCTTTACAGTGCATATTGTGCATTAAGTGTCTCTTTCAAAGACTAAAGAGGGAATCTCTTTCTTTCAAAGACTAAAGGGGGAATCTCTTTCTTAAGCTAAAGATTTAAGACTGCCCACAATGGTTCTTTTGGAGCTAAATATTCCTATTATTACTTTTGTTGGTCAAGATTTTGCTTTTGAAAGAGAGTTATTACTATGGTCGAACAGGAATCATAATGAAAATTTTGTACACCCGTCGATCATTTTCCTATGCTAGTGAAATGAGGCTTCCTCTGTGAACTTAGTAGGATAAACTTAGCGTGTTTTCTTACACCTACAGGCGGGTCTCTCTTTGAGTTTGGGGTGCAAGGGTGGCAGATGCTAGAGAATCATGAATCAGATTAATGTCTTAGATAATTGGTGTTGATGCTCCTGTTGAGTAATATCACTGTTGTTTTCAGGGCCAATTGTTCCAATTAATGAAACGCCTTGAGAGCACAACCCCACATTTCATACGCTGTATAAAGCCCAACAATTTCCAATCTCCTGGTAGCTACAATCAAGAACTTGTACTGCAACAGCTTCGATGTTGTGGAGTCTTAGAAGTTGTAAGGATATCAAGATCTGGTTATCCGACTAGAATGTCCCATCAAAAGTTTGCCAGAAGGTAAAAAAAAAAAAAAAAAAAGAAATCAATACTAGTTGCATGCACTTATCTACCTTCTACCTTCGGTCAGCTGCCATATGACCTGTTCCCTTCAACAGGTATGGTTTTCTCCTATTAGACCATGTTGCATCACAGGATCCACTCAGCGTTTCAGTGGCAATACTTCATCAGTTTAACATTCTACCTGAGATGTATCAAGTTGGCTACACAAAGTTGTTTTTCCGAACAGGACAGGTCAGAATTTGTAATGCCCTTTTCTTTTCTATTCTGTTAATTGAATGTAGAAACAGACCAGGCAAAAATCTCTCTGTACTCCTGCGTCCTTGTTTTTTTCTCTTGCTAGAGCTTAGGATTAATTGTATGTTAACATATACAAATTTTGTTATTAGAAGTTGACAACGAAAAAAATAATCTGTTTGGAAGAGAAAGTACCCACCTTTGAACAACACGTGAGGAAATTGTGATTTATTCTATTAATTGTTTGAAGGGTTTAAGGTGGTAAGTCGGGAAAAGATTAACCATATATGTCAAAGAAAGTGCTTACATCCTACATCACACCTAGGAATGGAGTAGCTTCAAAAAGCCTAGGAAACCTATTTTTCTGCCCTAACAGACAGCTCTGTATGAGTTCTGTGGACTCCATTTTAGGAAATCGTGCGAGATTCAATTTCACCAATTCACATATCGATTCTTACCCTGAATGGATTACTGAAAAAACCGGCATAGCAGCTTCTGTGGTAATTCAGCAAATTTCTGCTGTTAGAAGAATTGACTGATTGAAAACACTGCATTCCTCAGAATAAGCTATTCAAAAAACGTTTTCATTCAGAACTGGAAAACTTTTTCCTACAAGCCATTTACAGAACCAATTTGTATTTTGCACGAAAAGAACATAACCCAGCAGGACCCAAATAATTTGGATTTTTTGAGCAATTTTTTGCTATAAAATATCAGTGAAGGCATGTAGTTGGAGAATATGAATAAATATATAATGATTCTCCTCTCTAACAGCTTAAGCTTTTAGATGAGGTGGTCATTTAACACGGTATCAGAGCCAAGCCAAACAAGAGGTCATGTGTTTGAATCTCATTGCCATCCAACTATGACAAAGAATTTCACGTGCAAGGTTTGAAACAAAAAAATAAGTTTGTTTGCTCTTGAGGGGGCGTATTGGGGAATATAAATAAATATATAATGTTTCTCCTCTGTAACAACTTAAGCTTTTAAATGAGGTGGTTATTTAACATGTGTGTTCGAGAAAATGACATCATTGCTTATTGTTTGATCATTTTGTTTCCTGAGACAGGAACTTTCTAAATTCTTTCCTGGATAACCAATTCATTTTATTGCAAATTGTTGCAGATTGGAGTTCTTGAAGAAACAAGAAATCGTACTCTGCATGGTATCTTGCGCGTGCAAAGCTTCTTTAGAGGTCATCAAGCTCGCGGCTCTCTGAAGGAGTTAAGGAGTGGAATTGCCACCCTTCAGTCGTGTATGTCTTTGTGATACATAATTTGGCATTTTTTTTGCCTTGATAAAATCTCTTAGATATAAAACTTTCTGATGCAGTTGTTCGTGGTGAAAATACTAGAAAGGCATATGCAGTCTTATTGCAGAGGCATAGAGCCGCTATATATGTCCAAAAGCTCATTAAAGCGAGGATTTGCAGAAAAAAGTTAAGAACATTAAATGACGCATCAACCGTAATACAATCAGGTATCCGTTATTTATATCTTGTTTTGTAAAAGATGACACTTGGGTAAAGCGTTATATTCCATTTGTTATTGCTTATTCCGATAGACCTATAAACTGCCTAGTGGATTTGTTTAAGTGGGCTGTTATATTGTTGGCTGGAGTCTTAATCCCATCTGAAAAGCTACCTCCAGTTCTGCAATGATTTACTTTGTTTTTTTTCCTCCTGATGAAAGCCTATAACATACTTTTCAGGCCTTTAGTGGTGAGACTAATATTAATAAAGTTATCTTTCTCACCTATTTTTTTTTTTTTTTTTTTTTTGCTTTTCTAGTTATTCGTGGCTGGTTGGTCAGAAGATGCTCGGGTGATATAGGCTTGCTGCAATTTGGAGGAAGAAAGGTACCAGGGTTCTTTTGGCTTTCCCTTGTGAAATCGTGCGACTTAATGTATGCATATTTTAAGATATTTGAAGCCAATTTATGATTACAAATGTAAGTTTTGAAATACAATCTATTTGAAGCCTAGGCCATGTGTGATGCGTTCAATCCGAGAACTATTTTCCTCATACAAATTGTTTTCTTGTCTTGCTGCAACTCTCTCTCTCTCTCTTTCACACACACACACACACACACACATGCATGCGTAGATTATCATTAGTTATCTTGTCCCATATCTTTGGCTTATATGAACATTATTACATTGAGAATCAGGCTAATGAGACAGATGAGGTGCTGGTGAAGTCATCATTCCTTGCTGAACTGCAACGTCGAGTCCTCAGAGCTGAAGCTTGTCTGAGGGAGAGAGAAGAGGAGAACGACATCCTTCACCAACGTCTCCAACAGTATGAGAACAGGTGGTCCGAATATGAGCTAAAAATGAAGTCCATGGAACAACTATGGCAGAAACAAATGAGATCATTGCAGTCGAGCCTTTCCATCGCAAAGAGGAGCCTAGCTTTTGATGATCCACAAAGACAGTCAGTAGCCTCTGTCAATGGCAATGATGAACAAGAATCCAATTGGGACATGAACAGCAACGGAGGAAGATCATCAAGTACAAGTGTCATCGGTCGATTGGCTGAAGAGTTTGAGCAAAGGAGTCAAGTGTTTGGAGACGACGCCAAGTTCTTGATAGAAGTAAAATCAGGTCAGGCTGAGGCGGGTCTAGAGCCCGATAGTGAGCTTAGGAAGTTGAAACAGGTGTTTGAAGCTTGGAAGAAAGATTATGGAGCAAGATTGAGGGAAACGAAGGTGATCCTCCACAAGCTTGAAAATGAGCAAGGGTCAACGGATAGTAAGGCGAGAAAGAAATGGTGGGGTAGGAGGAGCAGCACGAAGATGATCGACTGAGTTGTACCGTTAAAAGTTTTACGGGTAACCGTTTGTTTTAGTTTTTGTATATCTTTGCTTAATGTTGTCTATTCTCATTGTGTTATGTATGTATAATTGCAATAGGCGATTTGTTGCAGTTTTTGGTGGCTCTTTTTTACCCTTAATGAACAATATAGAGGCAAGATGAAAATGATAGTGTTGTAAAGTAAGAGTGCATCACTTTTCAGAGCAAAGATTTGTTTTCCTCTTTTGCGTCTATGGATGCACGAGAGTGTTTCTACTGCAACTCTCGACAAAGCATGGATGTATCGTAGTTTGAATATTGCAAGTTTGTGTCCAAAAATGCCATTTTTTGAATTTCTTGGAGTGGAGTAATTTTATAGTCATGCCAATTAATTCAAGCTCAGCTATTCCGAAGCAAAATCAAGCCCGCCCATGTTAAGGTGCGGGCTAAGGTTAAAAATGACCAATAAAACATTTGGTTGATGGCCAGTAGGACAATTAAGTTTGACCCATAAATAAATGCCATGTGCGTAAAATGAAATGGTAAGTAGTATCCTTATCCGGAGGATTTTAAGAGATGTGGCATAGCCACTTGGCAAGGAAATTGGGCATGCGACAAATGTACCAAGTCATTTGAAATGTTCCAGTTGCGCCAAGAATAAAGGAAAGTTTGTTGGAGTTGTCGGACTACAAATGAAGAGTATCCACAAGTTCAAGATGTACAACACCAATCAGTCAACATAAAAACACTTCTACATTGAGAAGTAAACATTTTGTTCCATTTTTTAGGTAGAAGTTAAAATGAATTAAGATTAGCTTAGTTCAAAGAGTAGAAAACCGTCTTATGAGGATTCATAGTCATGTTCATTTAGTTCAAGATGGAATTTTCAATGTGTTTTCTTTGAGGTGACGCTAGGGCATAACCATCATTCACTCATTAGAAAATAGGAGTGAGATATCAATGTGGCTTACGGTATCTTATATTCACGTCAAATATTATGCATGAAGAACTATAGATATTACCTATTAATATTAGTAGGATAATATATCGTATCAATGCAGTTTTGTAGTCATATCCTATCAATGTCCATTTCGAATAGTATAGTCATCAATGTAGTTTCTCGTTTCATTTTCTTTCTGTTACAAGTTTTTTTATCATTTGTATATTAAATTTTTAAGTCCTACATTATGTTACAGGTAGTCAGAGCCTTAGTGGTAGTAGTTGCCTACTCTGGTCGGTCACTCTGATTCAAAGTCAATACAGACGCATTTTACATTTCATATCGAATCTTTACATTATGTATTTGTTGTACAATGGTTCATTTGCACACTACACAAAATCTCTTTCTATAGTTGCTACTTTTACCCATTGGATTCAGTAGTTGTGAAATTTTGAGCAAACACAAGTCTTGACAGAGAAATTAAATCTCAACTTTTACATAGTAACTATACTCAAGTTGGGTGTGTTTTAGAGCAACACTGAAGAAGGCTGCTATGCGAGTCATTTTTCTCCTATTTTATAAAATTATTAAAAATAAAAAGAAAACAGAATCCATATATGCAAATTTCAAACTAAGTTTGTAAACTAGAATGATCAACATAACAATCTGCCAGAGTGTTATAAAATAGAAATAGAAAAAACTAACATAGCCATCTTTCGGGGTGTAATTAGGGATGGCAATGGGTCCGGGTTAGACCCGAACCTGCCCCTAATAGGGTGGGTTTGAAGACTCCTAACCGGGTTCGGGGTGAGTCCCGGGTCTTCATTTTTTGAATCCGGACCCACCCCAAACCTGCCCCGGTTAGTAATTTATATATATTTTTATTTATTATTTTATGTAAATTTATATAATATACATCTTTATTTCATATATAAAAGTATATATTATATAAATAGTTACTTAAAAATAAATATGATACTCTTGTATATAAAAATAATTATATAACATTAATAATTAAGTATGATTTCAAAATATGTACAAATAAATATGTGATAATGATGTTTAATTTTTTAAAATTAAAATATGTTCATAAAAATTGTAAATAACTAGTGTTTTAGTAGTGCTATTATTTTTTTCATATTTATAAAGTTGTAATAATATCAATTTTCATTAAAAAAATATTTTTTAATTATTTTTAAAATATAAACCGGGTCTATCGGGTCCAATCCGGACCCGACGGGTCTGCCTAGGTCCGGGTCCAAAATTTCCCCTGGCAGGGCGGGTCCCGGATTTGGCCAAACCCGCCCCATACCCGTCCCGTTGCCATTCCTAGGTGTAACTATAAGAATTTCTACCTTTGTCGGATGTCTAATTTGAGTTATAATTTCTATCCAAAAGTTGAGCTTAGTATTGATAAATAGGCACATTTTGGATTTATCATTTTTGGCCTTTTTTTCAAAAAAATCATGTGTTTTATATTAGCCAATAACACCACCCATCAAAGAGAGAGAGAGAGAATTATTTATCAAGATTCTATTTTTATATTCGTCCAACAAGTGGGAGAATTATCTTATACAGAATATTCGAATATCCCAACTAAGAAGGGATGGAAGAATGGTTGGAAGTAGCGGGAGTCGTAATCTGACCATAACATAATAATTATGATTTTTGTTATGACTTTTGCAATTGGCACTCTCTTTTTCTTATTTCGGCAGCTACACTCATCAACCATCACAAAAACACGCATCAATAAATATATAAACACAAGTTTTATTCGCAGTTTACATCGGATGCCAACCCAATAACGATTCTGACCTTAGATTCACTAAAGATGTATATATTTCAATTGTTTTTTTTTTTGTTAAAAAATTGAAATTATGTTTGAGACGAAAGTAGTAGAACTTCTTTTTTGTACGCCATACAACAATCTCATCAATGTTCGATTAAATTCGGAACAAGCGTTGTGGGATTGGTACAAGCACTGATTGTTTTTTACAAACACGAGACCTTACTTAAGTGATTCAAACTTCTACCGTGTAGATAAAAAAAAAAAATAGAGAGAGAAAGTGAGAAAGAGGAAGAATAAGAAAACTTAAAATACATATCCAAGTATGTACAATAGCTACATAGTAGAATTTATGAAAAAAAAAAGCTAATTTCTAGATTATAAAATAAAATGGACTTCAAATTTTTGTTAAACAAATAGTGGTGAAAAAATGAGGAGGCTTTTAGACAAGGTATATAAGCTTGGATACAAGAAAAAGAAAAAAGAAAAGTAGGACAAGAGGTTGCAGAGAAAGCACGCGATCAACCAATATTTAAAAGCAAAGCACTTCTCATTCTTCTTGTCCATCATTAATGTGTCCTTAGTGTTATTTGTTATTGTGAATAGAGAGAAAAAAAATAAAAAAGAATACATAAATAAGCTACAAAACTGCAATTAATCCACTATTTCTCTTTACATATTCTTGCTATTTCTCTTTCAGGTTAGTTTCTGTCTTTATAGTTTGAATTGAATTGATTGTTCACCAATTTTTATTATTTTCAGGATTGTTGTTTTGCGTTGTCCATTGTTCATTTTGTTTTTTTTTTTTTGCTTGTTCCATAATTTACTTTTAATCCATTGGATGGTGAATGAAGTATTAGATTGCTACTCCTACAATTTAGAAAGAAAAGTATATTTAATGAATTGGTGAGATGCGAATAGATAAACTATAACGTTGACAAGCAAAAAAATAACTAATAATGTTCAAATCCATCGTTGAATATGAAGAACCGACTCATGAGATATTGTTTTGCATCTAAAAATGGTAGGATTTTTGTCATTTGATAAAAAAAAAAAATGCCTTATAAAGTAGGAGAGAAACGCTGCTTATGAAGTGAGCGAGTCCCTAACTCATTCCAATAACTTGAAATAAGTTTACACAAAAGTAAGATACCAGACACTATTATTCAGAAGTACTAATTAGCGCTTAAATTTTAACAAATAATTTGATGACATATTACATATATAAGAGTTCAATTATAGAAAAGCCCTCGAGGTTAAGTTTTTGTGGTATGAAAAATTATAAATACCTTCTAATAGTTTAGTTTTATATTAATTATAAATACCTTCTAACCTAGCTAGGATTTATAATGAAAAACCAAGCATTAAGAGGGTATTTATACGTTTCATATCGCAAGGGGGTTTTACGAAATCGGGTTTGATCCCATTGATATTTTTGTGCTAGAACCCTATATATACACCCACAAAAAAAAAAAAAGAGAAAAGGGCAGAAAATTTTATATTAATAATGGCTCTTCTTTTGTGCTTATTGGTCTCCAATATAATAATTAAATTGCCTACGAGCCAAGGGTAAAATTGTCTTTTAGGATTCAAAATTGTATCTATTATAGTTAGATAGAGACATACCCAAAACTTTGGGATGCTAAAATAAATATCACATCATACAATACTCGTGTTTGCAAAGGTCATAAAACAAGAAAAGTGTACATTAATTTTTTTCTTATTTAAGCTATTCAATTTCCACGTGGCGTGTATCTATGCCACATCTCCTCCACGTTTTTCAAAAAACTCGAAAAGAGAAAAAGCGAAAACATTAAGTATGTAACTATGTTTACTTTGCCTTAAAATTTTCTTATAAAACGTGCGTAGACTCCGATTTGTGGGAATTTTATTTCATTGGTCGGTCAAATTCTGCCTTTTTTACCAGAACCGCGTTCGAAGAGCATCGTGAATCTTTGACCCCCCCGACAAAGCACAACTCTCTTTGCGTCGTCCCTTTGTTCCTCGGGCTGTCATTTCAAATTGGCAGCCCGCTTTGAATCTGTCTTCGGTTATATATAAAACCCACCAAAAAATCAGGTAATGGTCTAACCCTCTTCAGATTTCTCCATTGATTGTTGATTTCTTGAGTTATTTGAAGTGTTTTGAACATCATTTTCAGCGTTTGATTCCACGCAGGTTGTTCCTGTTCTGTTTCTTGCAGTGGTGGGTGTGTGATCCGGTTCTTTTCTACGAATTTATCGAGCATTGATTGCTCAAAGAATTGTTTTTTTTCTTTTTTCTGTTTGGTTAAACTTTCATGATTTTGGTATGAAAAATTGTGGGAAATGATGGGTTCTTTGTCTGGATTCTTGCAGAGGCCGTGTCTTGCGGCCTCTGCATTAGCATAGCCTCTGTTTCTGCTGATTGTTATGTAAACTGCGTGCCCATTAATCATCAGAGGCTTGTTCTTCCTTAGAACAATCAAATCCTCATCTTCTTATCGTCACATTCATTAGAAGAAATAGATTCTTCATGGTCTCACAAGATATCCGATTCTAAGTTATCCAATTGTCTTTTATCACCAAGATTCGAGTTCCCATTCCTAATGTACACATCCCAATTCCAATACTAACCCTAATTATTCTTTGATAGCTTCTTCCCCTGTTTTGTTCCATTTATACCAGTCGGCCCGTTTGGCTAAGCCGCCAAACTGCTGAATATTCGTATAGCATTCCTTCATTGCCATCGGATGTTTTTATATAGATGGCATTTGCCCGATCCTAATTCTATTGATGTATCCAATGGTTCTGATTGTTCGTCTGCTAATCTAGGACGGTAGTCGTGTTGTTAGGATGGTTTGGGTGCTAAGCAAAAGCACCTCAATAAGTACGCGGAGTGGTATACCTCAAGAGGGTTTCATGTTATTACATTTACTTTTCCAATGTCCGATGTTCTAAGCTATCAAGTTGGAGGAAAGTTGAGCAGGATGTTGAGTTGCTTGTGGACCATCTTGCTGATTGGTTGGATGAGGAGGACAGCAAGAATTTGGTTTTTCACACGTTTAGTAATACGGGATGGCTTTCGTAGTGTCTCTTAACTAAAAAGATACGTCCTAGAATGAGTATCCTGTGTGTGTACTAGCTTTTGACGTGTTTGTTGTTTTTGTGTAGGTATGGAGTGATTTTGGAAAAGTTTCAGAAGAGGATTCTGGTTTAATGGGAAGGATTAGAGGTTGTATTGTGGATTCAGCTCCTGTTGCAGCTCCTGATCCACAGGTATGTTTCTTGTAGAATTGAGGGATGTGGCTACATAACTTATAAGTTATGTATTGAATGACGGCCTGCGTCTAAAAGTTTAAGCTTATAGAGAGGGGAGACACTAATATTGATTATGTCTAACATGCGCCCCCATGTGCTGGTGGTATTATTTATTATTTTTTTTGTTTTGATCCTTGCACATGAAGCTCTTTTTATAAGGGGTGGGTGTGACCATCTGAAGTCAGGAATGTCTTGTTGCCTAACTCTAATACCATATTGAGACGATGTGTTTTTTTCTGTTTTTTGTTAGTTTCTTCTTCCTTTTTCCATTTTTTTTTTCACTCTTCTGCAGACGAGACTCCTTTTTTTTTTTGCAGACATTGGGACCATGCAAGTTGTTCATACTTAAATTTGTTTTGTCTTGCCTTGTATATGCCTGTAGGTTTTTGCTTCTGGATTTTCTGCCGCTTTTCTGAAGAAAAATAGTGTTGCAACAAAAGGTTGTGTTATCGAACCGAATGCAAATATAACAGTTGGAACCAGAACCTCCATTGAAGTAAAACCTGCTTTAACTGAGGCAGCCCTGCTTCTCATTTTAGAGAAGTTCTTTGGAGTGGTTCTCAATTATCCTTCCATAAACAGGTAATTAGCTATTCTAATCATCTTGAATTTCTGGTCATTTTAGTTGATGTTTCATGAGTTGAATGGAGAGTTTTACAACCAAAAAGAATAAAATTACGACACAAATATCCTCTCTTGATTCAGAATTACACGTACGTCCCTTGTAGCTAACTTCCCATTTTTTTGTTGATTATTAGACATAATTCAATGTAGAAAGCTTGCAAATTGTTCTTGTTGTTTGATGAAGTTTACCAAGTTCAATGACAAATGTTTCCCAGTTTTGATTAAATTCGATGATCAGAAAGGGGTATTTGTAATTTGAAAGCTAAGAGGAGAAGTTTGTGTAAATTAAACATAGGTGAGGTGGGCGTAATTGACCCAAAATAAGTCGATGTATCCTAACATTAACCAACTGATTATCCTTGTCTACAGTCATTGTAAAACTATAACTACCTCATTTTTTCAACTCTATCTTGATTTCTCATTTTGTGTCGATTTTTCAAATTCCTGCATACAATATTGTCTAGCATGCATAGATTCACTTTCTTGAACACACCCTATTTAGCTATTTGAATTGGCACAATTGAGAGTTTTTTTGATTTATGTTTTATGCATATTTCCTAGGGACAACGATATTTATTGTATTTTTGTGAAATGACAGGGAGGCTTTCAGATGTGCTGAGTGTATTACTTCGAGACACCAACTTGTCCACAACTGTACATCTACAGCTCTGCTGACAAAGTGATTCCGGTGGGTTCGGTCGAGTCGTTCATAGAGAAGCAGAAAAGAGGCGGACGAGAGGTCAGAGCTTGTAACTTCATTTCGACACCCCATTGTCGATCATTTTCGAAATGACCCAAAACTCTATTCTTCTCAGCTCACCCAATTTTGGAGGATTGTGTGCTGACGTGCTGCAAACGTTCTTCTTGAATACACTGCTAACTAACCCTGATTCTTTCTCTTATTTTTTATTTTTTCATCTAGTTTTTTAAGCTCGATACAGTTAGATCTATACTTTCATATATTCTTTGCAATGCCTGCTTTCTAAAGTTTTTTCGATCCATTCTTTGAGGGTTGCCAAATGTATGAAAAATATTTGTATTAACTCTGCTTTGACATCTTTTGTGTTACATTTAATTTTTCACACGAGATTTATTTTCTATAGTTTCTGTTTGACATGCATGATTCTCAATTGGGACGGTATTTCGTTGAAATGTTCGGTTTCGTCATGTGAAGGCCTATTTCGTTATGGCATTCATGACCCTACCTGATTGGATCATTGTCAATTGAATGGTGCTAAACTGTATCAATATATCATTGAAACAAGCTCAAGCTAACATTGTACTGAGAGGGTCTTTGGCTGAGTTTGAAAGATGTTTTGAGGAGTTTATAAGCTCGTTAAACGTGGTTGACAACTGTTGAAGATGGAAAGGGTATATTTGCATTAAACTCGCACAATATACTGTACCTACGATAATACATACAAATAATTTACAATTTTCTAGTACTTCTCAAATTGAAGCATATATGTCAACTATGTTTAGTTTGGTACACTAAGTCGTTAAATAGAGATGGGGGGTATGGTATTCGATCAATCATACAATTACCATGTTTGCTCACATGATCTACCATACCTACCATTCCATAATAATACACACAAACCATTTGCAGTTTTGTATCAAGAACTTTTTGGGCGAAAGAGCTTCTATGCTCCCCCCAACACAAACCCACAAAGGGAAGAACATGAAGAACAAGAAAGAGGGCCAAAAAAATAAAAAATAAAAAATAAAAAAATAGAAAAGCTCCCTACAACGTATTTTTAGAACTACTTATGATTTGTTTAATTCTAAACAATGAAATGTCATAAATATGTTTAGTTGATTATCCATTATTACATATCTACCTTTTCAAAAAGTATTTGTGATATATGATGAAATTAGTAACGCTATTTTACTTTTTGTCGTTATACTAAAAAGAGCTTGTTAGCTCTCATTCTATGAGACAAAATAAGTGGTAGTATTGCAATTTTAGTCCATTATATTGGCATCATTTCACGTTGAGGACAATTTTTTGACTACCGGCAAAACTAGACATATAGTTCCAAAAAAAATTGCAATATTAGGCAAATGACGGAATCCAGCCAAAAAATTGCCACATCATCCAGCAGAAAAAGTCCTAGTCGGCTAATTTGACTGACATGGAGGAAAAATCACCACATCATTACTAGAAACATCCTAGTTGGCTAATTTACTAATATGGAGGATAAATAGGTCAATGGGTGGATATTAATGGCTAAATCCCACCTTAGATATTTTGTTTTAGTAGGGACCTCGAACCTAGGTTGTCCTTTGGCAAAACCTTAACCACCCTCTCCAACCACTTTGCAACGCTTCTCCTTATTGTAGATTGTACGATGAATCTAATTATAAAGTTTAAATCTTTAAGTTTAATTTTAAAATTATTAATCTAATTTTAGTATTTCACTTTTAATTATTTTTTTGAAAGAGAACTTTATAAAAAGATTTCACACACACACACACAATATATATATATATTATATATTTACAAAAAGAATTTATGATAAATCATATTAATGAAAAGAATTATAATTCTTTTTATAAATTTTTATATGTATTAAAAGAATTTAGTTTACACACCACACACACATATAAATTTATAAAAAGAATTTGTGAAACAAATTATATTTATCAAAAGATTTCTAATTTTATATGTATAAAAAAGATATAAATTCTTTTTGAAAAAAAATCAATGAATGTAAAATATAAAATTGATTAATAAGTTTTAAAAATTGAACTTAGAGATTTCAACTGTTATAATTAGACTCATAGCACAATTTACCAAAATAGGCAGGCTTTCAAAGTGGTTTTTGTCTTTACGACAACTTGGGTTTGAATCCCTGTTAAAATAAAATTTTTTGAGGTGGGATTTAGTTACTAATATCTACATCACTGACCTATTCATCCTCCATGTTAGCAAAATTAGCCAACTAGGGTTTTTTCGGTGATGATGTGGTGATTTTTGGTCCTGTCATTTGGCTTAACATTGCAAATTTTTTGGAACTATGTGTCCTAGATTTGCCAATAGTTTAAAAAAGGATCCTCAATGAGTAATGAGGCTAATATAATGGACTAGAAATGTAATAATCCCACCTATAAGCCTAAAAATTTTTATAACTTATTTGATCTTATTTTATTTAATTACTTTGGCAAATTTTATACCATATATGCTTTCAAAAATAAACATAGCCAAGCACCTTGTAAGTTGATTGTAGCAGCAAAAGGATAACTTGTATAATTTGAAGTTAAAAGCACCAAAATTTTTAAAGAAAACAATCGAGTTGAATTAGGTGTGAGTACTCGGTTTAATTTTAATAATGATACTTAATTTTTTTTAATTATTTCAATATATTTATTTATTTATTCATTATTATTATTATTATTATTATTATTATTTTTATGTTTTCCCTGGTTTTGTTGCCAATGCTGCAAGAGTGTGGCTGTGCCTTGAAATTCTAGAATGCACTTGTGTTTTTGCTCCAAAAAGATAAAGGAGAAACTAATTGAATTCAGTCTTTGATTAGAATGTAAACTCACTATTGCAATGGTTTTCACAGATTTGTGAAGGTATATCTATCCTACCTTGTTCCATTAACATGTATATACATGTGAAAATTGCGGGTGAGGGTGGGGAAAAGATCATATTATATGACCTCTTCAGTTTAGAGTGTTAATATCTGGCTTGATGGATTGCCTGCTGAAGATACTTGAAAGTTCTTTGATGATTTAGAAATCCCATGAACCAGAACTCAAAATTGTCCTCTGTCACTATCTGCACATACTTTTGAGTTGGTTTTTTCACATTTTCGCTTTCAACGACTCTCTTGATTTTTCTCATTGGGATCTGCACCTTGTAGTGTAGTTTTATCAGCTTTCCAGTCGGAGAAGCGAGTTTTATTGATCTATCACTGCAGAAGGCAACTCTTTTATCGGAAATGAACAGAAGCCCGGCTATCGGGCCGGCTGTTGTTGATAAATAGCACTGAGAAGCACTAAACAGTTTCTCATCATCTGTACTGTTGAATTTATGTTTGAACACTTTCTCAACTCCTCCAACTTGAAGGATTCTTGCCCCCGTCTCAACTTTCCTTTCACCGTTTCGCTCAACTTTGGTCCTAATCTCACTGCAGAGTTCATGAATATTAATATTTAATCAAAAATTGTCACTATTATCTAAGATTTTTGTATTTTCTTGAAGTTTATGCAAATGAGTACTTACCGTGCTCTCGGATTCCTTGAGTAAGCTTGTCCATGCTTTCTCCCAGTTTGATCATCTTACTAACTACTGAATTTGCTCTGCCTGCATTAATTCCATCAAAAGTCACATCAATTAATAAAGATTCAAACTTTTAACAACAAAAAATTGTGATCATTCTTGATGAGGGCTAATCAAGAAAAGCGAAAATTAGGTTTACTGTTTCTGATCTTGGAATAATGTTTTGAAGGAGAAGGCACAAGTTGATAGGGATGAGCAGGATCAGGTAAACTCTTAGAGGACATTAATGCATATTCTGCTGAGCTGATTTGCTTCACAATAGCTGATTTGGTGTGTTTTAGCTCCATATTTGATTCAGATTGTTAACCAACAACTTGTTCTGCTGTTCTGATCTAAATTTGCTTAGCCTTAACTCATTTATATAATGAAAAAGCCAAAAAAAAAAAAATGGTTGGTTGGCTTAAAATTTTCAGTTGCATGAGTCAGATTTGTGTCACCGAAAGCTGAAAAGGTAATGCATATTGTGATTGGAAAAGGAGTACTGATGACGAGAGGTCTACAATTAGACAGTTGTTTCAACACATCACATGGCAAACTTGCACCAAGTTGTTGTTGTTGTTGTTATTATTATTTTTAAATAATGGCGTCTGAATTGTGATGCTGACTGTGTGCAGATATGGTAACATTACTTTCTTGAGCTGGCATTTCTGCTTTCTGAATCACTTGAGATGAAGCAGCGAATCAAAGAAAAAGCATATAGATTTGCCTTTTTCACATATTTGGATTGCAATTTGCAAATTCCAGACTCTGAGGATAAGGATAAGCTTGCATGGAATGACTGACTCATTGCTAATAAGTCAGACTTGATAGGCTGACTTTGTTACTTGGTGGTAGTGGTCTATATTTACTTTGCGGGTTAAAATAATTCACTCTAAGATCATTCCTGAATTGTCATATTGACATGCTCCCTCATAGAACAGTATTGAAATCTTGGGGGAATTTAAAACCATATATATATATAGTCTGCATGTAACATGCAAGCACACGAGGGCCAAACCTATAAACACGACGACCATGCATTGGACTAGGTGGACAGGTAACACTTTTGATGCTTAAATCAGTAATACGATCGAACAAAGGTATTTGAACAGTTGAACTATAAGTGTGTCAAAGTGACAAATAGTATACCTGCAGCATTTATGTCTGGGATATTTGTACGGTTAATAATATTTTGAATGCACAATTGAACTGTCTAATTGACAAAGTATTTATTCCTACTTATTTGCATGTACTAAGTTTAATTTGGTAGTTATATATATATATGAAAAAAATTCAGTTCTAAAATGTATAACCATGAGAAGCGATATCTTTTATATCTTTTGAATCCCACAAACTAGCCAACTTCAGGATTTTATAGCCTTATTAGTGCGGAGCAACGTTGAGCTCAAGGGGGTGCTTGTCCACCCTACAACTTTTAAAATTATCTCGTACATATATTATATCATTAAATTTGTGTGACTCCTAATTGTCTTTCGGTCCATCCCTACATGTTATACTCTTGCTTCGGCATTTTAGTATCACTACTAACATGCATGCTCTTTAAGCGTGGATAATTAAATTTATTTTTTTTATAATTAAAAATACCATAAACAAGATAAACAAAAAATAATCTTCCAATGAAAACTTTTATAAAATGTGATATAATAATTGTTTGGTATAGTTTGTCAAAACTTTTTATACCTTGATTAATGTTCTTAATATTGTTTTGTGATCATGACTTAAGAGAATTTGTCCACAAAATATGATCTTAATTTGGTGATATCATTAAATTTAGACATATTTTCAATGTTTGCATTTTTTTTTTGCACATAATTCTGTCACTTGTTTGTATGCTCCAATATGTTTATGCACTTAACTGAAAAATATTTGCTGACTATGTTCTTATTTTTTCACTATATATATATTTGTTTTTTTTTTTTATGTAAAAACATTTAATTAGTACTTAATATGCGAGTGATATATTTTCATGAACGTATTTTTGTTTCCGAGTAGTACATTAATTTAATTGTAATTTGCTTGACATTTGTGATGTATAATCAGTTTATAAATGTATGTTAATTGTTATGACGACATGATAATATCAACAGATAATATTTAATTATTACAGAATCAATAACACTAATTTTTGTCCAATTATTGTATCTCTAGTGCTCATTCCGACAAAGAAGGAACCCTCAAAAAATTTATAATTGTGATACTTGAGTTTTCCTATGAATCGTTACAAACTTTTCAATTTTTAAATTATATAAATATTTTTTAATAAATATCAAATTAATATACTTGAGCAAAATCTTCTTTCTTATTTGTACTATCAAAAGATTGAAAAAA